>JANZXR010079417.1:0-11080 GCA_027575705.1 Erythroxylum echinodendron
TGAGATGTGTTTTCCTAACTTCTCCGATTGACCTCACTTGGGCCTGTTTCTCAGGTCCGACCCGTTCTACGGAAACGAGATGTTACAAGGTTACTAGCATAAAGTCCCGAATTGGGTTCGCCAGGATTTTGATCGATGTTGACATCTCAAAAAAGCTAGTGATGAGCTTTGATGTTAAAATGCTAGGAGATATTCGATACACATAAAAGTTCACTTGTGAGACCTTTACTAACTATTGTTATTTTTGCAAGAAGTTTGTCTTTAAGTGTAAAATCATTGCAAAGAATAACAAGAAACAAATGAAGGATGCGTTGGATAATGGAGGTATGACAGGCATACAAAGGGTTGATGTACGAGACAAGGAGGTTGTTGATGATGGCATGGACCTTATGCAACAGCCTATCTAAGGAGAGGCTGTAGGGCTGCGTGAGCAAACACGAGCTAAGGAGGGATTGCCTAAAGGTGAACGCGAGGCTATAACGAGTGAGGGAGCATTATAAGCTATGGATGAGGGTGTTACCCCTCTTGATATGACCACGACCATAGGGGAAACAAATGGAGGAGGGATATTTAAGGTGGATGTGCTACAGATAGGCCCTAGTAAAGACCAAGATGGAGATTGAAAAAGGGTGCCACCCTATAAGAATGTAAACAAGGGAAAGGACATAATGATGTTGGCCAATACTCAGATGCAGTGAACAAGGTATGGAGGTAACAACTTCATTATGTATGATCAGGCTCTTGTTATTAGAGATAATAACTTGGGTAATAAAAATAGAGATGCAATAAAGAAAATGGGGGGTGACTGAACCTTCAAGGGTGACAAATGAAATTACTTTGTTGGAATGTCTGAGGCTTGAACAAGTCCTCGCGACAACACTGTGTTGTTGAACTCCTACAACAATATGATTGTAAGTTTGCTTGCTTTATTGAAACTAAATTATCTGTTGATGGTTTGGATGTGATGATGAGGAATAGACTTTAGGGGTGGGGTTATTCTCACAATTTTGGAGTTATGGAGGGAGGTAGGATGTGTATCATATAGAATCCTATTTTCTTTCAATGTAATGTACTGGATGTGGCTGAACAACTTATTCACTATCAGGTTCAGTGCAGGATTACTTCCTTGGTATATGCATTGTATAGTGTCACCAAGAGGAGGACACTTTGGTAGTATCTAATGGGGTTGGGTAGGTTATCATGGGTGATTTCAACTGTGTATGTTTAGCAAGAGGCTAGGCTGTCGACCTCCATCAGCCTATTTGCTAAAAGACTTATTAGATTTTCAGATAACACTCAGATTATAGGATGCTACATCTTGAGGGGAATTCTTCAAAAGGCATAAAAACAATCTTTGGGCCGAACTTGATAGAGCTCTTCTCAACCAGGTGTGGGGGACTTCGGAGCTTTCATGCACGACACACTTTTTAGACATGATGGCTGAATCAGATCACTGCCCAGTTGTGTTAGATTTCACTCATCCAAACACTAGAGGTAATAATCCATTTAAATTCTTTAATATGTGTCTTACTCACCTCCAGTTTTAGGGCATTGTGGCGAGTTGTTGGGATCAGGCAGTGGATGGGCATGCTTAGTTTATTTTATGTTTGAAGTTAAGGTCATTAAAACACCCACTGAAGACACTAAACTCTAAGGATATGTGCACGTCTCTTTGAGGGATAAGGATGATATACGGAGCTTTAAACTTGCATATATGTCTTCCCTTAATAATCCTGATGACCTACAGCTGAAGGACTTGGTGAATACAAAAAGGAAGGAGGCTAGTTTTCTGTTGGAAGCTGAGAGACATTTCTACCAACAAAAAGTAAAGTGCAAACACATCATGGAGGTGGATAGATGCACTCAAAATTTCCATGCAACTGTCAGGAATAATGGTTTAAAGAATGCCATTTCACATATCATAAAGGAGAATGGTACCTCAGCTAACTCCATGGAGGAAGTTATAGGGTGCTTTATGGACTTATACAAAGGGCTTTTTAGAACATCATTCCCTTCGAGCAGGCTGTATATAGACATGCTCATACATGGACCAACTCTAGCTATAGAGTCTTATGATGCATTGATTGCCCCAGTTTTAGTGGTGGAGATTAAGAGGGCAATGTTTGATATTGGAAATGATAAGGCTCTAGGCCCAGATGGATTCACTTTTGCATTCTTTAAGAGGCAATGGAGCATCATTGGTTTAAATAAGGTTTCAGCTGTGAGGGAATTTTTTTGATAATGGTATGATTCTCAAACACCTGAATCATACCATTATTACACTAATTCCCAAAATGAAGGAAATGCCGAAGGTGATAGACTTTAGAACGATTTCTTGCACAAACATGGTGTATAAGGTGATAACTAAGATCTTGATGGAACGTATGGCATCTGTTGCTTAGGTTGCCTTTTTTTCAGGCAGGAATATGATGGATAACGTGTTTCTAATGTAGGATTTAGTTAGAGGATACACCAGGAAGAGGATTTCCCTAAGATGCATGATTAAGCTTGACATTACTAAAGCTTCTGACACCGTGTCTTGGGTCTTTCTTGGGGATATGCTAAATGGTTTAGGATTCCCTTCCAGGTTTGTTGGATGGATTATGGAGTGTGTTACGATAGTATCTTTCTCGATCTTAGTGAATGGTGCCCTGTATAGTTTGTTTAGAGGACGATGTGGCTTGCGATAAGGTGATTCTATGTCCCCTACCTTATTCGTTCTTTATTTGGAATACTTCTCGAGGTTGCTTAAAATGAGAACCACAAATACTCATTTTAAATGTCACCTAAAGTGTGAGAAACTTGGCATTTCCCACATTTCTTTTGCTGATGATTTGAAGTTATTCTCAAGAGGAGATGCTATCTCTATTAAAATTCTGGTTGATGCTTTGAGAGATTTGGAAGGGGTGTCAGGGTTGAAGGTGAGCCCTTCCAAGTCTAATATGTATCTGGCTAGAGTTTTTGGTAGGGATAGGGATGACATTATGGAGATGGTAGATTATCCTATGGGAGAATTTCCTGTTCAGTACCTAGGTCTTCCTTTGGCCCCTCTGAAAGTTTCGGTGGCTTAACTTTCTCTATTGATTAAGTTCGTTGAGGCTTATATAAATGATTGGAATGTGAAGACTCTATCATATGCTGATAGGCTTGAGTTGATCAGATTAGTGGTCCAGGGTGTGCAGCTGTTTTGGCTTCAGGTTTTCCCCATTCTAGTGTCTATTCTTAAAAGAATAACCTCTATGTGCAGGTTGTTCTTATAGGGTGGTAAGCACTTTATGGTGGCTTGGGTTGATATTTAAGCTTTACTCTCTAAAGTGCTTCGGAATATTCACTCTAAAGCTGATACACTATGGGTGCGCTAGATTCATGAGGTGTACTTAAGGGGGACTTTAGTTTGGGAATGGGAACCTCTAAATCAAGATTCACCCTTGATGAAGAGGTTAGCTTCGATTCGGGATACTTGGTAGATAGGATGGGCAAGTGCGGGGAGGTGGTATGTGGTTTGTAAAGATTGTGTATACATAGAGGCCTTTCTTCGGGTTAAGCATACTAGACAACCTTGGATGTCCTTTATTTGGAAGAACAATATACCTTCTAAGTTCTCCTCTATCTCTTGGCTTGGTTTTCGTAACCGATTGTCAACTAAAGATAACTTGACATTTCTTGACATTGATCATACTTGTAACTTATGTGGTATTGAGCAGGAGACCCTTGATCACTTATTTTTCAGATGTTCTTTTTCAGGTGATGTTTAGAATGCTGTTTGAGATTGGCTGGGCTTGGCACGAGCTACGTCTACTCTTCCTAGTGCTATAAAGTGGATTAGTAGAGACTAAACTAGAGCACACCGAAGAAGTAAAGCTACACGAGTGGCATTTTGTTATACCATCTACACATTGTGGAAGACAAGGAATGATGTTCAGTTAGACTCTGCTTCTTTTACGTGCTTTGATGTAGTTTATAAGATTAAGAGTTTGATTTATAAGATCTTGTATAGGTTTTATCCTGATGAGTTGATTACCTTTTATTAGTTTTGATAGTTTAGATGATATTGATGTTTTTTATTACAGATTTTGGTTGGGGTATGCCCCAATGACCGTGTACATAAACTTTTTGGATTAATATATTTTACCATTCATCTAAAAAAATAAGACTAAGATTATAGTTTTCATAGATTAAAATAGAGATTTAGTTCTTACTAGAGCCTTATGTAGATGACAAGTCTTTATTAATTAAAAAAAATCAAATTTTATAACTTTAAACACCACTTCCCTCTCTTACTTATTGACCAAATGTTAGAAAGATTAGATGGTAAAACATTTTATAATTTTCTTGATGATTTTTAAGTTAATTCCATATCATAATTACTCTAGAGGAGAACATAAATTTCACTTATCCTTTTGGATCTTTTGTGTATAGACGAATACCTTTTAGGACAAACATGCTAGCTACTTTCCAAAGGTGTATGATAAGCATATTTTTAGGTTATGTAAAGCAAATTATTGAAGTTTTTATAGACAATTTTTTTGTTCATGGAGATTCTTTTGATGAATGTTTGCATAATTTAGGCTTGATTATGCAAATATGTATGCATACTAACCTAGTTCTTAATTTTGAAAATTTTTAATTATATGGAAGAACAAGATATATTGTTAGGTTAATCTGTTTCTTCTAGGGGAATTGAATTGGATAAGGCTAAAATCAATATTATTCAATCTTTACCTTACCCTACTAGTGTGTAGGAAGTTTGCCTGTTTCTTACTCATATAATTTTCTATTAGAGGTCCATCAATAAGTTTTTTCAAAATGATATCTCTATTATGCAATTTTCTTCATAAAGATGTTACTTTTGAATTCGATGATGATTGCAAAACAAGCCTTTGATATGCTAAAAAATTTACTAGTTTTAGCCTTTATTATTCAATTACCAAAGTGAGAATTGTGCTTTATGTGACATAAGTGATAGTTGTAGGAGCTATTTTGGGAAAATAAGTGGGAAAAGTGCCTTATGTCATCTACTATGCATCTATGACCTTAACTGATGCTTAAAAGAATTATTCAAATACCAAAAAATAGTTATTAGTAGTAGTGCCTACTAGATATTGTCATTATTTTTTTATCATGCAATTCTTAAATATTTATTGTTAAAGAAGGAGTCAAAACCAATACTAATGAGATGGATTTTATGAATAAGTGAATTTGATTTAGAAATCAAAGAAAACAAAGAGCTAAAAATCAAATAGCAATTCTTTTAAGCCAATTATCTCATGTTCAGACAACAATTGATTTGCAAGGAGAATTTTTGGATAAGAAACTATTTTCTACATATGTCCAATTGCTATGGTATATAATAATGGTTAATTATTTGGCCAATAATATGTTACCACATGTATATCGAAATCTCCACGGGACAAGCTAAATAGTGATGCTAATTAATAAATATTGGATGACTTATATTTGTGGAACATTATTCTAATCAAGTAATTTAATGATGTGTACTTGAAAAACAAATCCATTCCATCCTCACATTTTTCCATTCATATACTTGCGGAGGAACCTTTGGTGCTAAATGAACAATAAGAAAAATTTTACAATGTGGTTTATTTTGGCCTTTTTTGGTTTTAGGACATTTGCCTATTTTGTAAAAGTTGTGAGTGATGTTAAATAATAGGTAATATCACTAACTTGTTGTTGTTGTAATCAATGATCAATGAAAGTACCAATCCTGGAGTTCCTCTTACGGAACCCGAGTGGAACCCTCCCGGCTACTACCACTAGTAGCCCTTCAGTTGATAGCTAACTCAACTAAAGAGTTCCTACAAAGCCAAGTCGTTCAACTGTTAAATTTTTCTTGTAGTTTAAAAGCTAAAAGCACAGAAAATAATGGGAAATCCTTTTTTTAATCAGTTTACTAAAAATTTTGACAGCACAATGACTATATTTTGAACTTCCTAAAATTTTCAAAAACCTACATAACACATTTTAAAACATTTCAAATATTTCATATATCATCTCAACTTCTAGAATGGGACCTCAGGTCCATATCACAAGCAATCACAAACATATAATTCTCAACATTTTAAAAACATCATTAAGGATCAAAAGCCCTGTAGTTCACTAAGAAAAATAGATTTAGAATGCCAAAGATGTTTACAAGATCACACTTTTAAACCCTTTACAAAAATACTTTACAATATATATATAAACAACTAAGCCAATTTCAAACAAACACATACATACGAAAGATAAGACAATACAGTAGCACCCAACGATACAGCTAATCCTATGGTGGAATCCCAATTACTGTAGCACCTATACGTATAACTAGGGTGGTTTGTTTAAAAACATAAAAATAAGGGTGAACTAAACAAGCTTAGTGAGTGTAATCAGTTTAATAAAGTTAAACTTTTATAACAACATAACTGAAATATTTTTATACAATCATAAAGTTCATGGTAAAATAATTGTAGTAACAATTCACTCGTGCATTGTAAAATCTGGTAATCCTATAACATGTCGTAAAACACAACTTCATTTTTCTAAAATTACTATTTTGAAATTAAACTCATAATATAAGAGTTTCCATTTTCCTTTTTTCTTAACCAATAAACAGTGGTGACAATAAGTTTATTGAAAACTTTTATACTGAAAATAACTCAATCACTAGAATTGGTACCATATAGTGCCTCTCAAGTTACTTTTAAAAATAAATAATGACGGCGTTATTATTTCATGAATTTTCTTACTCAATGTAGCCCACCACTAGTTTCTTTATGATACGATACACTAGGTCTTAAATCACAAATCTTGTTCTACATCGCATACCCAGACTGGTTAACTACTAGTTATAGAGCTAGTTTTACGTAACTTACTCATAATATGTTAACGGATATAGACAAATAGTTGTGGAGTTCGTTTTGTATGAATTTTCCATAACAAATCGCGGAGTTAGTTCTACATCGCTTACTCGTGACTAGTTAACCACCATTTACGGAGTTGGTTCTACATCGTTTACCTATAATAAGTAAACCATCATAAATATATTGGTACAATAATATGTATAAAGCCTAGCTGTGTACCATAGGCAAAAGTAACTCTTACATTTACGACTAATGTTTCAATATAACTCCCAATCATATAAAATTTAACTGTGAAATTAAAACTTATATATTGCCTGAGCAAACACTTATGTTAGCAATATTCACTTGTAAAATATCATTTGCATAAAACTCAGCATAAATATTCATTTCATGACCAAATGAAAACCATTTGCATCAAATCAACTTAAAGAAAACTCATAACTTGCTAGCTTCCTTTTCATCATGTCAAAATCCTTTTGTTGGATTTGGTTTTTCGATCCGAAAACCAAATACAATTATATTCAACTTATTAATACATTTTCCAACTAAATACACCAAAAACCATTTCAACTTCATTACTTTCTGCATACACTCCATATACTAATTCACTTTCCAATAATAACATAAAACTTCATTTAATCATTCCAATAATACAAATACCCTTAATGATCATCCTTCATCACATTCACATGGTCATTACATCATAATAACACTTTTATACTAAAAATTCCTTTAAGGATAAACTTAACATATTATACATTAAACTCTTCCAATTCAATTCTATTTGATTTCTAACACTTTAAACCATCTGAATTCAGTTCCATGACATTTTGATACACACATTTAAGCCATAAAATTTCATTAGTAATTTTTTAATAAATCAAGCACTCTAGGCTGAATTTCAATCAAAACCAATTCCAAATCAAAATTTTTTCATGTCTTTACTTCATCAGCTTCAAAATCATGCTATAATCATCATAAAACATCAAAATAGAAGTTTGTATCATATAACATTAATAACCCTATCCATGGCCAAAACTCATCAAATTAGTTCCATGGTTTTTCTTTTGTTCTTTCATCATTAAACTAACTTCCAAGTTCCATTCCTTAATCTTAAATCATCCAATAAAAAATAAAACACTTTACGCAATAGATATCATCTTTGACCAAGTTTGAATAAAGTTTCATACACTAGAGTCATGTAATTTTCTTCTCCCAATTGCTTCCAATGCAATAAAACCTTGATATCTCATCAAATGGGTGCAATTTACACCATCAAAACCAAATTTAGCCTATAACCTAACAAATCAAAACTTTCAACAGGGTTAGTAAGCTTACCAACCCATTTTCTTCTTCTTCTTCACTTTAATGGCTATGGAACTTTGTTGGATGCTTGATTGGATGCAAAAGAGAATTAAAAATGGTTTGGATCACTCCTTCATGGCCATAGTTGTAACATATCACTCTCATAAAGAATATTCCCGAATGTATCAACCATTATTCGAGAACATACTCTACAAGGATAACATGTTAAGATGATCATACTACCACCTTTTAAGGCATCACATATCAAAAGATTTTCAAACATTCATTTTGAATCATTTCATTCATAATCATATTAAATCACAAATGTCATTATACTTCAGAGTTCAGATATACATTTGACAATAGGTGAGAATTGTTATTCTTGATGCATAATGACTAGAGACATCTACAGGTACAACTGATCCCAACTACTAACTCAAGTCTAATTGCAGTAGCTATACTCCAATAAGCCTAACTAGATCTCCTCTAAACATGAAAATCAACATTGTAATTTTGATGAGTTTGTGAACTCAGTGAGTGAACCATTATCGATCTATTCACTTAAGTCAAATATATAGAGACAAGTCTTATTCCAATTCAACAAGTATTACATATCATCAAGTGTTAAATATCTCATCATATTTCATCATACCTTATAAAGTACATCAAGATTATCATACCCTCATAAGTATATCAGGTAAGCTAACACTTCATATCACAACAGGTCCTCATTTACTTTTCAAATGTATTTTAAACAATTCAATAATTCATTTCAATTCAATCATATGATACATATAAGTGTATATGCAAATGCACAGGTGACTCTATTTTATCTTTACTTTATTGTGACTAAGCTATTAGGTTCTAATTATGCATCCCATACATAATATATATCAAATATATGCAATAAAAATAAAACGTAACCTTAAAAACCAAATCTACTCATACATATAGATATAGAAAAAAACACGAAATGTAAGATGTTTTACATACCTTTTTGACGATCTCCTTCGTTCCTTAATCTTCTCTGCGTTGGGTTGTTGTAAACCATAAAAATCAACGCAGACCATCTCAAATAAAAGTCCACAAAAAGATAGAAGGATGAAGCCTCACTAGGAGATGGCTAGAATTCTTTCTTTGTGCTAGCACAGATAAGAACTTTTAAGAGAGTTAGAGAGAAAAATGTGTGTGTGTGTGTGTGTTAGAAAAAGAACCTTTCCTTTTTCTCTTTATGCCTTACACAAGATGCAAGAAAATTATCTCAATTTTCTACATCATTTGGCCTTCCATAAGCCCCGTCACTAATGGAAAGTTATTGGAAGTTAATGGTCATAAATAGCATGCATTAATGGAAGTTATGGGAAGTTAATTACCATGAATAGCATGCGTTAATGGAAGCCAACAACATTTGTTTCTAATGTAGTCCATGCAATGTTTTCTACCATGATCACATCGCGATACAATCCCAAAACACTCTCTCATATCTTGAATCACCATTTAAGACCATTTTATTCATCCTTTAGATCTCCTATGTGTGTGACCCATTAAGTTCCTAGTTATGTTGGCCACTTAAATTAATGCTTAATTCAAATAAGTCAAGAGTGTTATCTAATAACACGTCATACCCCCTAATTGACTAGAAAGTCAGTGGCTTGACTGTGAACTCTTCCATACGTAATGTTGCCATAAAATTTGTCCTTTCACCATTTATCCCCCACTTGCTTCAGAGTTTAGTCAAAGTGTCAACTTCCACTAGACTGACTACATCACATCTAGTCCAAGTGTTATTAGATCTTGTCCTGAGGATCTCAATACTCTATGTATCATTCAAGACTTTCTTTATGACACATATCTATTCTGACCAGAAAATCCTAAGTAATGACCCTAACAAGTGGTTATGGGTATCATATCCTTCTATCAGGAGTGGTGAATCCTTTATTGGCTTCTTAATTACCCCCGAATACCTCAAGTTATACCCAATCACCTATTGGAGTTATGTAAATATACCTTAATCTTTTTCAGTTACAGTTTTGTAATGGAAATATTTATTATGAATAAAATAAAAGAGTTTCGTTTTGATGAGCATTATATATACAGTCATAAGGTATCAAGATTCTTACATAAGTAATATACATATAAATAGAGATGTATGGAAAACATGTATATTATTAGAATCTAAATTAATGGATTCACAGTTTAATAATCAAGTTGGTTGCTTGATTATGGTTTAGACTGTAGTGTTGCGATTTATCTCCATGTAAGTAAAGGAGTTTAATTCAAGGGAATGATGAGTTTCATATCATGATAGTAGTTGACTATCAATAATGGCATTATTAAATGAATATGGAATCAAGTATGTTTTCAAGAATAAAGTGGGCTGTTACTATAATCTTAAGACATACAATTTAAGCATCCGCTTATTATGAATCACAATCTTAATGAGTGGTGAACTCGTATGTGTTTCATTATAATTCTTGATATGATCGAAATGGATTTTTACAGAGTATTAATCTAGTTTCTGCATGTTGTAATTATTAATTGAAACATATATCAGGGAACATTCACTTAAATAAAGAGTTTATAGTGATATCATCACTTCTAGATGTTTTAAAGAGATTTGGTGATTAAAATGGCGCTAGTAGTTCGATGGACTAGCTACCCATCAAGTCTTAACACCATGATGAGATCTTGTGTGTTAATCACCATATAAAGTAAAACGGGAGATCTAGAAGGAAAAACTAACATAAGGGCAAAATGGTAATTTTACCCTTTGTTGTGCGAATGACTATAATAAAGTTCTAATAGGGTTTACAATTGGAGATAAAATCTGTGTTCTCCTAATATTTAATAGTTCAAGAGTTCAACTAATTGTCTTTAGTGGAATGACATTTAGTTAATAAGCTAGAATTAATTCT
>JANZXR010079447.1:0-11079 GCA_027575705.1 Erythroxylum echinodendron
TTATTTATATATTTTTATTTTAATTTAATATTTTATTATTTATAATTTTAAATTTATATGACTAATAATATATTTTATTTACTAAATTTATTTTATTTATATTTTCTTATTTTAATTTAATATTTTATAAATTATAATTTTAAATTTATATGCCTAATAATATATTTTTAATTATTTATACAACAATTAATAGTTTATTAAATTAATGAGTTTTTCAGTCATTTTATCTCTTTTTAGCAACCAAAATCACTTTTTTTAGCGCATTTCATTAAATTTTTATGTTGCTCATTTTTTAATTTCTTACTTATAGATACAATTAAAAAAATACTAATACAAATAATTCGTTTTAAAATAATCAATGAATTACATATTTTCAATCATATTATACTGCAGGGGTACTTTGATCATTGACATTGTTTTCTTATTCTATCAATTGCAGCCAAACACATTTCTGTCATCGAGACGTACAGTTTTATCTGTTTTGTCCATTACAACTAAACACTTCACTATCTCTAATTTTTGTTCTGTTCTGTCTCTAAATTTTTGTTTCATTCCGTCTCAGCATATGGATCACAATAACCATACGCAGCGTAAGGGACAATTGGTAGTTGAAGGATGAGACATATGGCTTGGATCTTAGTTTAACAAGTGTCATGGCAAGTGTCTATATTCTGTCCACACACCTACATCCACGATTTTTTCCACTTGAAAGACTATTTGGCTTTTTTTTTCTTGTTACATTTACCCTCTCTATCTCCCTCACCATCAACTCACACACACATAACCCTAGCACTTTGAATTTCACCCAAAATCCTACGCCTAGCTACTCCAAAATCTAGTTGTCTTTATCTTTGTTCTTGGAATATACCTTGTCCTTGCTTACTTGGAGTGATAGTTAGCTTGAAGATTAAGAAGGTTTTAAGCTAAAAAAGTAATTAACATGTTGTAGTTTATGTTTTGCTTTAATAGTAAGATGTGGTGATTGTTTAAGGATGGATTAGTTGTGATAATAATGGTGTTTAAAGTGTGCTGGAATATGTTAGCTATAGAGTTTCCACTGAATAGGCACCAGTATTTTAGCCATATCTTGATCTCTATATATCTAAATGGGATTATTTTTAATTTATATTAAACTAAAGACATATGGCTACAATTTTCATGAAGGAATCGAATTTTAATTTTGTCTCTAAGGGTTTCGAAATTTAGCTTGTATTTTAGTTCTAGAATAGGCTGCAGCACTACCTTTGACTGAAATCGTGTCCTATTTTTATCAAATAAACTATATTGATTTAGGCCGAATAAAATAAATTTTTCTTCATAGAAGTTGTATCTTATTCTCTTATTTTTCTATTGGTATAAATTTTATAATTTTTGGATATTGGAATTGAGATATATGAGTTTTACAAATTGGAGTGCATAAATTCTTCAATCATGCACTAGCCAAAATTTTGAACCGGCACAGTCTGTGGAGCATAAATCATGGAAGCATGAACCAAATTGAATGATTTTTGTTTATTATGAAACTTAAGACATATAGGAACATTTGTTTAGAAGAAGGTATTGCCTAAATACCACATTTTCTAGGTCATAATTGTCATACAAAACTAAACTGAAAATCGAGTTGGAAAAACTGGAGCATGGGAATTGGTTAAACATCAAATATGCTTCTTTTAGGTATGGCTTGGAATAAAAAAAGGTTAGGTACTTTTCTATCATGCTTTATGGCGTGAATGAAGCTTGAATTGAACTTCTAATAATGTTTGAACAAGTAAATAAATGAGTGATATTTTTAAGATGATGATTGAGGATAGAAAGATAAGAATGAATTGTCATACTTTAGGTATTCAAATCTGGAAAATTGGTGATGATATAAGAATGAAAAGGGTCCTATGATGGATAAAGTGATTCAAGAATATGAATGTTGTGTATTAAGTAAAGATAATTGATACAATGGATGTTAGTGATCTTTAATGCTTGAATAACTTTGGTGAATCATAGAATGATGAACTCAAACTAATCTTGTTCAATTGAGGTGTAAACCTAAGTTCAATTTAAACATATTTGAGTTATGAATTGTGAATGATTTTGAGATGTGAATTTAGAAAATATATCCGAAATTTTCATTGAACATACATCATACATAACACATACATATGTGCATAAGTGAGTACTTTTGTGATAGGTGCAAAGAAGTAATATGTAAATGTGTGATTGCCTCTTGTAGGGGAGCAAATAGATCGAGCACATCCAGACGTTGCCCGGATGTCTAGACAATAAGCTATCTGGAGTAAACTGTAAGTGAACCTAGATGTGTCAACTCAATTATATATGTTTTTTTATTTGAATTATATGTGTAGTGAATTCACTTAGATGTATCTCACTATACTTGAATTGTTCTTGTTTAATTTTGACATAATGAGCTGTTACAGGTTTGATTGTTATATTACTGATTTTGAACAATTGGTTGTCCGAGGAGACTATTATTTAGGACTGTATTGGAAGTGCTCATTATATGTGAATTAGATTGACTAAGTGTTATTTGATATTATTATTGAGTGTCAGACCAAGATCTGATGGTAAATGTGAATGTAAATGTGTATGAAATAAGTGATACTCAACTGAATATTGAATGCTCAATTATTTGTTGAATGTTGGACTTAGATTCAATGAACTGTGAAAATTGAATGTGCTCATTGACTAAAAGTGATTGATGATATATTATGTGAACTATGATACTCCATTACATTATGCATGTTCACATAAAAGGAGTCGTGATCGGAATAGCCAACGTGAAAAAAGTTTTAAGCTCAGTATGTGCATCAGAGCCTCAGGCTCAACGATTAATGAGCCCAGTATCCACAACAGATACGGGACAGTACTGAAAAGAGCCCAGTATATACAACGGATACGAGATAATAAAATAAGCACTCGATTACAACAAGGTTAAAATGGAACAAATCTCATTTGCTTTTGCATTTGTATCTTTAAATGTGTTCAACATATTGATTGCAAATGAATGTTGAACTGTGTTGTGTTGATATTGAGAAATGCTTATAACTTTGATGGTGAAATGAAGAATTGTGATAAATGAGTGCTATGTTCTGAAATGATTGTATGATATTCTTGCATTCAGAATATACTTCTGGAATGACTTAACAATTGATTGTATTTTTAAATGCTTCTTTTATTATGATGCAATTTGTAGAATATGAGTTATATCTTTGAATGAAGCATTACTTTGATTGAGCTAAATGTTATTCATTGATGTATATGTGCTCTGTTTTGAATGAATACATCGATAATGGTTCACTCACTGAGTTCGCAAAACTCACCGAAATTGCAACGTTGATTTTCAGGTACTGGGAGGAGACCTTGCTAGTAGAGCAAGCTAACTGAAGTTTAGTACTCTCCATTTTAGATCAAGATATGGCTCAAAGGTATGGTCAGCTGTCATCTGAGGATTGTAGATAGAGTACTTTGTATAGTTTTAATTTTATTTAGAATCTTTTATTTAAAACAGTGTGATCACAGATGGTTTTTGTAATGTGAATATATGACTAGTTTGTAATGAAATAACAACGTAAAACATGTTTTGTTAATGAAATGAGATAAGCTGTTTTGTTTTATGATTACTTCTAATGTGTATGATGCTATAGTAAGTGAATGTGATTGCTCTAAAATGCCATTCTTGTAAGGTATGTGCTCGGATATTCTCAAGAATTTCGAGCATATGTCTTATAGTAGTGGTGTGTTACAACCTTAACTATCAAACTCCACAGACAACTGATGGTTCAAAATTGTCATAATATTATCGCAGAAATTCTCAATTCACAAACATCCATATCAAATTGGTAATACATAAGCCTTAGGAACTCATTCATTCATGATCACACCAAGCAATTCAACATTGTATTCATTATTATTAAACCATACATCCTTATATTATCATCTCTATTAATAATGCATACTTAAACTAACTATTACTCAATTACTTCGGATACCAATTTAAGTTCAAACACACCTTAAACAAGTCCATTTAAGTCCTATTGTACCAAATAAATTAACTAAACCTTATATAGTTCATCAATTGCATAAAACCCCATTTTTTCACCTTCCTAATCATTTCATACAATTGTGAGATAAGTGACCCGAAACTTTCAACCAACTTCTTTCACAGGACAAGTTTTTGGATTAGTTTTGTATAGCTATTTTGACCTAGAAACTAATATTTTTAAGCAATATGTTTTCTAAAAAAATGTTCGTCTATGTCTTAAGTTTCAAAGAAATAAAGATAATTCAATTTGGTTTATTATTACAAGAGTTATACCCAAAATACCATAAACTATTCTCAACCATGGACAACAACTAGAACTCAAATTCAAAGTAATTTTCAAAACACGTAAGGATAGAAATCAAATTTGATTTCTTCTTAAAAGTTGTAGATAAATGTATCTAGTTTAATTTGAATTTCAAATAATCCCATTTTGATGTCTACAGGTTAAGATATGGCTGAAATATCGATGCCTATTCAGTGGAACCGCACCTTCTAATAAGTATACAGCATGTATCAAGTTTCTAACCACAATTCTTCATTAATTCAGTACACATTTAATCCACTTCAAACATCAAACAATACATGTTCTATCATGATACCAAGTTTAGTACTCCTTTACCTCTTTAAACTTCAAAGAACAACTCCAAATCACTTCAAAGATACAACTACACCAACACTTCCTAGCAATCAGTTGTTATCTAAGATTAAGGTGCAACTTTTAGCACCAACAAGATAATAACACATAAAATTA
This sequence comes from Erythroxylum echinodendron, assembly GCA_027575705.1. Lineage (NCBI taxonomy): Eukaryota > Viridiplantae > Streptophyta > Magnoliopsida > Malpighiales > Erythroxylaceae > Erythroxylum > Erythroxylum echinodendron. Next base: position 4,806 of record JANZXR010079447.1, read on the forward strand.
CAAGACCATCTTCATGATAAAATAACTTACAAAGCTTCCAGGTGTTGATGATTCAAACTTCAGCAAAATTCCAGAAGTTGAGAGGAAGAGAGAGTGGTTCAGTGGAGAAAATGCAGAAGTGCAGAGAGTGTTGCAGAATCACCAAATGGCTTAGGTGATTCAGCACTTATGAGTGCTAGGTGTCATTACCACCACATGACACTTAACACCACAACATGAAGTCCATGTGCCCTCCATCCAAGCTGCCATTTGTAACCCTTCAATCGAGCCACTTGTCCTCTTATTATGCTACCATTTGTCACATAATGAGTGATGCCAAATGTCAATGCATTAGTTATGCCAAATGTCACTAAGTCATAGGCTTAATCATTCTAATTTTCATGTACCAACTTAACTTGTCTCTTGACCAATTTTCCTAGTCCAAATGTACATTTAAATACCTCAATTTTCTAATAACTTCAATTAATTCCAATTTACTAACTATGATCCATCAATACCAAAATTCAAATCACATGCGTTTCACTTTCAAATCATAGCACAATTTTAACTCATATCATACATGTACTTGCATAAATATGTAATATTTCATCTAGGGTATATTTTGGGCCCTTGCATATGAACTTAAGTGAAAGTTTGATATACATAAATAATGATGCTTAAATGATCAAGAAATGAGAATAAAGGAAACCTACTTGGAATAGTCAAATTAAGCATGCATTACACATATACATTACACATATACACATATGTATAATTGAATGCTTTTGAGATTGTGTAAATTAGTAATGTGTGTACAATGTGTGTATTGTATGAAGTTGATACACAGGATTGAACGTTAGTGTCTAGAAGTTTCTAGATCGTGGAAGCAAATGCTAATCTAGAATGTACTGTGAGTCAACCTAGATGGTCTCACATTATTTGATTGTTTCTGTCTAAATTTTGGCATTGAATTGATTATGATGTGATTGAAATAATTCTGAACCTTAATGGTCCGAGGAGTTTGATAATGTGAATGTATTGGAAGTGCTTTATTGAATGCAAATAGGAAAGAAATACGTGGACTCAACATGATTGCTGCATGCCAGACTTAGATCTGATGAAATTGAAATGTGAAAGCTATTATTCATGATAAATGAAAATGAAAGATTGAATTACTCAACGAAACGTTGAATGTCGAACAAAGATATGATGAAAATGCGAAAAAATGAGTGTGTACTGAATAAATGTGATTGACTGCTTATATGTAAATTCATACATTTCATTACATGATATGCATGATCAGATAAAGGTATTTATGACTGGAGTAGCCATGGAAAAATGGTTTAAAGCTCATAAAGTGATTAAGATCGAAAGGCTCACTATGTATAATGAGCTCGGTATATCCAACAGATACGAAACAGTTATCAATGAGCTCGGTATCCACAATAAATACAGGATAGTTAAAGGCATTCGGTCACAACAAAGTAACAACTGAAAGTGAGTCACATATGCATGGCTTATAAATAAATTGATGTGTGTTAAATGAATAATGGAAATGAGATATATGTACTATTTCAAAATTGAAGTGTGAAATGACATGAAAATTCTGAATATATGAATTGTTTATGAATAAGAATATGTGAAATGTTCTGTGTTGCTATGAGTGAGCCCATCGATGATGGTTCGCTCATTGGGTTCGCAAAACTCATCAAAATTGCAACATTGACTTTTCAGGTTTAGGGAATACCCAGTTAGACTAATTGAGGAATAGCCACTGCAATCGGATAAGAGTGAGAGGTCCGGATCAGCTTATACCCTGCACATGTTTTCAGTTATTTTATAATGAGATTTGTATTCCACAAATATTGTTTATTTTATAAATGAATTCTGAATTGTAATGACTTTATGACTGAAAGTGTTTTGTAAGAGAGGTTTTCAATTTGAAAATTGATTTGTTCTCGATGTGTTTATAAATGATATGAGCCCTGAATGATTTTGGATATGCTTAAAATATTTTTTTGCTTGTGATGCGTGAAAAAAATTGTAATGAGTTTTAGGGACTATCGTAGCGTGCCACTCTCGTAGAGTCTGTTCTCAAATATCATCAGTATGTTCAAGGATATGCCCTATAAGAGTGTGGTGCTACATACCACTTATGATGTATAGAATTAAAAGCAGTTTTAATTCTATTATCAACATGACATAAATCTCAATGGATTACACCAGAAAGATTTGATTAGAAAAAGGAAATTATTATAATATATCATATGAAGTTATGAATATGACGATAAAATTAATTATAAATGTTATAATTATTTTGGTCGTCATATAGTATTAAAATAAATGTTATTAGATAACAAATTTAATCTTAGATAAATTTATTTGATATGTATCACATGTCATATAAATTTAATGTTCAACAAAATAATACGTATAATTATATGGTATAGTTATATGGCAATTGAGTAAAATGTTTAATTATTTTGAAGCATGAGATTAAATGGAAAAGTGGCAATTAAATGAAATTTACAATTCCAAACATATTAGGACGTGGGTTGTCCATGCAAAGAACATAAGAATATGTTTAAAACTTGTGAATTTTAACCTTCTGCTTTGTTCCTTTGCTTCATTTAAACAAGGGCAACTAAGACTTTTTTAAGAAACCCTTTTAACCTAGTTTTGTCAAAAAGTAATAAGTGATTTTTGCCACTCCCTCCTTTTTCAACTACTGTCGTTTCTCTCCTTCTCTCTAGTTTTCCAGTTGCTATCTTCTTCTTTGTTTTCTTCCTAGCTGTCGATTCTTTATCCTTCTCACAAGCCCAAAATTGCCTTTGTCATTTAGCTCATATGTTGCGTAATAAAACACCCATCCTTTTGTTTATTTTGTGGATTTTCTAGGATCAAGATAATCTATTGAATTACCATCTAGCTTTGGGAACCATTGGTCTTTCTATCGATCTTTGGTGGAAACCTTGGAGTGCATCTCACTTGGTACAAAGGATGCATAGCCTTGAGCATGGATACACAGTCGCGAGCAAGAAGACATAGCCGTGAGACCTTCTATTGGGTTTGGAGGCCAAGTTCAAGGTATAATGGTTTATATGCTTTAATTTGTGCAATATTGGTTTATGAGTTAGTTACAAGACAAGATCTTTTGGGTTCTTGTTGATTTTTAAATATTTGTTTTAACTCACGTCAACCCTCAAAACCAACATTGTGGATATCAGAAGATATCAAACTATAAATACTCAAAGGTATTGAATTATAGATACCTGAAGACATCAAACTGTAGAGACACTATAGTCTCAAAATAAAGACACCATTGGTATCAAATTGTAGCAGTTAGACAGTAATCTTATAGTTACGCCTATCTATCCATCACCAAAACAATGAAGTAGGCACTGTAACATTTTCCTTTAATTATTTTCCAAGTTCATAATTCATATATTGACAAATCATATGATATTCATTTGAAATCATAAAATATGTATTTAAGTTCATACATGCAACTCATAACTTGCCACCATTAGAAAAATGTATACAATTCACATGTATTCGTATGATTTATTTCATATATGTTTTGTTTAGTCATGTTTCTCCATGTACATTCAAATAATTCCTATATATAAATTCCTATACATCATTTAAATATAAAACATGTTAAATTGTACTTAATTATTTTCACTAAATTAGTACGAAAACTTGTATAGTCATATTATACATATGTAAGCAATAAATATGCATATAAATCATCTATATACATGTAAATTTCTTTTAGCATATATTATGTTCAATCTTAAGTTTGAATATTTAATGACCCAATGACATATGGTAAGACATATTTCATTTATTTCTAGGTGTTTGTAATGTTTCATAATCATTCGAAAATATTTGGTTATTACTTGGTAAAAATCGAAAGCGAAAAACTCAAAAAAGAATGCATTTTGGGCTAAGCACATGAAGGGTTTAAAAATAGGCAAACAAATCAGTCCAGAAGCAAATCACACGATGGTCTCCACTTGTTGTGTAATTTTCACATAGCAAACGTTCAACTTAGGCTTGGAGATCTAAACGTTTATAGTCTCTTACACGTTTATATATATCATTTACACAGGCATATATTTTTAATATAACTCTAATCCTCCTATTGTATGCCACAATTTTTTGTCAAATTCCTCTCCTTTTGACTCATGTAGGAAATTCAAACCTAAAAACACATTTGAAACAAAATAAGTACTAAAAACAATGAAAAAATCTCAAACAACATATAAAACACACTCAATATAGGCATAAAACATAATACAATAATTTTTTATCAAGAATACATTGTAGCAGAACATAAGATATTAATGAAAGTACGATCCAGTGAGGTCCAAGGTGATGCAACTAATATCTCCTACAATGACATATGTATACACCCTAATAAGCTATATGATCAATAGGAGAGGAGACAACACCATAGTGGTAGGGAAGGAAGAAATGTTGTATCTCTACAATATGGTAGAGGAGATCCCCAACCACCTTAGGTACATCTTGGCCTATTTCAGGCATCAAGCCTATAACACTAGGGTGGGAGTCATATATGTGGGGGTCGTATATGATCAGACTGATTTATGGTATAAAACTGCTAAACGAACTATCTAGGATGACACTAGTGAGACAAATGGTGCCCATCACTTTCAAAACAGAAAAGCAATCGAGATGATTCGAAAGAGGCCAGGTTTGAGGGCCAGTCCATATCCTAGTGGGAAGCTATAAGCTTGCAACTACAGGTGGAGTAGAAGGAGATTACCTTAATACACAAAGCAGCGGCAGGGACAAGATCCCCCATAATAGCCTTCGGTTGAGCTTAAGTGTCAAGATGACTCCTCGAATAGCACAGGCATACCTAAGAGACCACCTACACCTCCATATTGGGACCGGATGAAGATCTTATGGTTAGAGAGGTACAGAAGGTAGATTATAAGGGTGCAACATATCATTTGAGAGGCATCATAGGAGTTGACAGAGCATGTGGCATGGTTGCAGTTGTAGGACTGATGGATGGAGCAGGTGCTTGTCAAGATCTCAAGATACTTAGGAGTCATGATACCAGCTCCACTAATGGGATCTGCTTCATTATCTCTAACTTCTCAATAGTTAAATGCTCCAGTTACTATAAATCTAACACCCTAAGATACCTGAGACACGAATACTCCAAATCTCAACAACAAAGGAGAAGCAGTCTCAGAATGCTTGACAAATGGCACTTTTGTTTTCTTTTACCTTTCATTTTTGTGTATTTTTATTTATTTTCTCTTGATAATTAGTAAGGGGTTAGCCTACTTAACAAATATGAATATTTAAAACCAAAATTTTTATTCACAAATAAAACTTATATGTGTTTCTTTTGTTTTCTTTATATTGTTTAATGTTGTTTTTTGTTTATTTATTTTTGCAAGGATGATATGGATGAAAATCACGCTTTGAATTTAAACTTCTTGATTATAAACGGAGAAAGAAATAGTTTACTTTACTTTTTCTTTCTACCTCTATTTTTTTTACAATTTTTTGCGTATATTAGGAGCATAATTAGATAGATTTTTACTTACTACATTATGTATGAATGTTTTAATTATTTAGTTGGATGAAAATGCCTAAAATTTTGCATATAAGAGCCTGATTATAAGGTTCTGAGCCTATAAGAATTTATTATAATTATTCTATTATGTTCTTTTTTTTTTGTTATGTGAATATCATGCTTAGTAGATGATTTAGAACTTGCTTTTGATAAGCACATTGAGATCACAATTTTTGTTTATGCCATTTCCTTTATGTTAATTAAGCTATAATCAATATTTTACCTTACCCCACCCAAACCTCGTTACATCTTTATATATAAACCTTTTAATTTTTACATCTAATTTATTTTATAGTGATGGAGATGTGATATATTTGCAAGATTATGGTTAATGGTTAATTGTAGCACCCCACTCACGCAAGACCCGAACCCGACATCGTTGATGATATCTGAGTCCGTACCCCGCGAGGATGGCATGCTAATGCACTCAATCATCCAAAAGTCAGTATAAATTTTTTTTATAACATAACATGCGGAATACATACTCATATTGGCCCCACATTCATTCATCATCATTTTCATTTAGCGCAAATTTTCAATAGTCATTCAGGCCCTTCCACAAATACAAAGCGCTTAAGTCAGTTTGACTTTATAAATGACAGAATCATTTGTACAAAAGTTCATAATACATAATTTTATACAGAAATAAGAAAACACTAATGCAGACGCGAACTG
>JANZXR010079498.1:0-11076 GCA_027575705.1 Erythroxylum echinodendron
ATGAATGCATGTACAATCATTTTAGTGTGCAAAAATCAATATTCACATGTGTGTATGCTAACATTATGCATGAGCATAAAATGTATTTTTCTACTTTGTCAACAATTTCTCTCATTTATTGTTTTTGCCTTAACATGGGTAGCGGGATGTTACAATCATAATGGAGATTATGATAATGAGATTCAAGTCTTTAGGGTTTAATCTTAAAGTGTTCTTGATCGTATGATAAGGACTTTAATGATCTGGTTATATCAATAGGTATGTAACAGTATCTATTGGATGGATATTAGTAGATCTCATTTACTAAGTTACATATATAGACGATGTATATGAAGATATGATCATTGAACTGACTAAACTGAGAATTCCTAATGGTTAATATTACCTATGTGCTATCAAGTGGGATATTCTCATATGCATATTTTTCCTTTGATCTGAGATCATCATAGTAATCAATAGGTCACTTATTATGTTTTGATGTCAGACATTTAGTGTGTAAACATGCTAGTTGAATGGTCATTGGATATAATTAAGTACCTATCTAATTAGTGGTGAGTCAAGATGGGATCTATCGACTCTAAGTAATGAGTTTGAGCTCTGTGTTGTCATTGATCTTAATGGTTGTTTCAAGACCTTGGCTAGGGCGATTGAATGAATGAAAAAAGGAGTTTCTTAAGTCATTCACCAATCATTAAAGATTGACATGTAACATAGTTGGTTATCTAATAGGATTTGACGGTTAAACCACACCTTAGGATAATTCGGAATTTTAATGATGGAAGGTAATAATACATTATCCTTAACCAGGTTCCGTCTTTGTAAAGTTGTTACTTCACACTGTCCGGTCGTTGAGAAGTGTTACTAGACGTCAACCTTAATTAGTAATTAATTAGATTAATTACTATCGGCTTAGTGATGAACCTATATGGTCACACACTTAATAGCGTAATATTTCATGTTTATGAGTTAATTTATTATGAGATAATTTATTAAATAATCTATATGGCATATTATTATATTTTTTGCTAGCACAGAAAATATAATTAATATTGAAAACTCTCCTGTGTAAAATAAATAAATAAATAAAATAGTTTTATTTTATTTCATTTTATTTTAAAAAAAGAAGGCAAAAGGCGTCATATGGTAAAAGGTTACCTTGTTTTTGGTTTAGTTTTTGTATATAATGTTAAAACAATAAGACGAGTGGTGGTTGGTTTAGTTTTTCGTGTAAGACATTAAATATACGAAGTGAATAAAGGGACATACCCTTTCACTTTGTATGTTGAAATAACAAAACGTTAAAACTTACTAAGTATAGAAGGGTGTGACTCTCTCGTTATTTTTTGTACATTTAAAACAAAGAGAAGTTGTTTTTTGTACGGACTTTTTTTCTAAACTGGCAACATAAGAAAGGATTTTTTTGCATTCTTTATGTTTTAGATAAAGGCAAGAGAGAGAGAGAAAAAATTGTTTTGTTTTGTTCTATTCTTGAAGAAAGAGTTCTTCAAAATATAACCATAGCTATATAAAGTATTGAAAGTGAGATGTATTTCTTGGTATGGAGTGCATAGAAACTTCGTATTTTCGAAGTTCATTACTGGTTAATCCTCAAAAAATTTAGGTATTTATTTTTGCCTGTTCTTATTATTAGTATGAATTTAAACACAATAGATCTATACAAGATTGCAATTTTTTGTTTTCGCTGTGTATGCAATCTTTCATAGAAAGCATTAGATTGAATAAGGAAGGGCAAGATTGGAAGGTTAAATTTTTGTCTCAAACTAATAAGACAAGAAGAGAAGAGAATCATAAGTGTTAAGAAAGAAAAAAGAGAGAAAGTTGTAGAAGAAACTAGAAGAAGAGAAGGTGAAAACGGAAGCATAGAAAGAGAAGAAGGAAAGAGCAAGGAGAAAGAAGAGGAAGAAGATTATCAGCTGAGTTTTCTTTTTAGGTAAACCTTTTTTTTTTTGATAGAAGAAGGAAGTAGAGAAGATAGGTTATGTAATGAAGAGAACAAATAGAGAATCGAAATTCTTCTCCTTATATTTTTATGAACCTTAACTAGATCTTAGTTTTTCTAGTTAGATACACCAATAATAGATTAAGTTTGAGCACATTCATAGATATTTAAGCTTATGGAAGCTTTATTAATGTATGATGATTAAATAAAAATATGTTTGTTCTTCCAAGATTATCGAAGGCAAGAACAAGAGAAAAGACAAACTTGATCTTGGAAATATCAAGTAAATAGGTGGGTAATATGTTTATAGTTTTTATGATGATGAGCTGAAATTATTTTTTTGTATGTATATTTAAATGCTTGCTTTTAATCATTGTGAATATGGAAAAAATGTCTTATGAATTTGTTATCTTGTCTACTTTGAAAGAAACTGCAATTTAGTATTGATGCAAAGCAAAAAATTTAAGAAGCATGAAATATATGAATATGTTATGAAAAATGTATGCATTAGAAAGTCTACTCATGTGGGTAAGAGAGATACCATTCTGTTCGTCATATGCACGTTGACCAAAATCCTTCTCCCGGCTACCCGCTTGTGGCATATGAGCTCTAAAAATGGACTCATTCTATTCATGGTGTAAACTTCAATTTCTCCATTCTATTTCATAGGATTCTCTCGAGACATTATGTTTGTGCATTGCATCTTTGCATCTTAATTTTTTGAATGTGGAGCATAATTGAGTGTTATTTTATGATGATTAATTGAAACATGTGATATGATTTGTGAGATAATGTATTCTGGTCTATGTAAATTCTCAAGGTTTGAAATGTGGATAGTGTGATCTGCTAAGTCTAAAATGTAACGTGTATATATATATATATATATATATATAAACATATTAGCCACTGAGCTTCTCAGCTCACCCTATAACTTTTTCTACTCTTCAAGTATGAACAAAGCAGATCACTGAACCCTTGCAAAGCTTGGCAACTCGAAGGATTTCATAAATTTGTAATTAGTTAGTTTAGAATCTTTTGGTATTTATAAGCATATCATGCATGAGCATTCAAGATTGTAATTTTTATATTATGCTATTGATGTGACTTCTGATATGAATTATGAAGATGTGCACCAACTTTGTTTTGTTAAAAATTGACAGTGAAAGTTGCAATGATTCTCTGATATATATGAGCAACATTTTTCTTTTCTGTTAAGTTGTCATTATAACTGGGAATGAGATTATTAGTTGTGTGATGATCTTTTGATGGGTTTTCTTTAAGTAAATTGTTTAAAGGGACTTTTGTATGTATGAATTTAAATGTTGGATTCAGGTCTTTTGGTTATAGTTAACAGTTATATATATTGATAGTAGAAAGAAAAGAGGAAAAAAGGGAAAAATGTGATCTAAAATATTGAGGAATAAACTGCATTGATCTAGGTAGAATTTGATAAAATTGTCTTCACAAAAGTTGTAGATTTTTCTCTTAGCTTTCCAATGATATAAAGTTTGTAATTTTTGGATTTCTAGATTGAAAGTTTTGAAGTTTTGAAGTCGGATTACGTGACTGGAAAGTTGCGATCGTGCTTAAGCACGATCGTGGCAAACTTGATTTTCTGCTACTATTCACTGTTAAGCATGATCAAGACGAACCTCAAATTTTTGCCACTGTTCACTATTTGTCGCGATCATTTATTTTTATAGGAATGTCGACTCCCCCTTTGTCGGTATCTGTAACAAATGTGAGAAATTTTTCTAACGCTCGTGACTCTCCCTTTTTTGCTTTTACTTTTTATTTCGTTAATTCATAAGACGATTTATTTGTTTTACTCTCCATTTTTGACTTCTTATATTGTATTGTTTTATTATTATTTGTTTAAATAAAAGGGGTCCCTTCATGACTTCTTTTAATTTATTTTCATGTCAAATTTATTCTAGGCTATTTATTTTAATTGTCTGTGTATTAATTTTCTCCCACCAAGGAATTAAATTCTCTTTATTTTGATATTAATTATAAATATAATTGATTTTATTTTAACAATACCCTAATTTCTGGCACCTTGTTTCCATAAAATAGGAACCGAGACCCGGGGCCAACAAAAACTTTTACCCAACAAATATAGTATAAACATGGTCATGTATTCAGGTTATCAAAGTAGAGGCACTATATTTTTCCAAGTGCATGCGACATGCCCTTATGTTTAGCCCATGTTCACCAATATGTTGGTTATACAAACATATGTTCAACCTCATTTTTACAGTAATTTGTTACATAAAAATTCGCGAAAGATGGGTGATGCAACACAGAGCCGAACCTGTGATATGCCATGTTAGGCAAAAAGATTAAGGTTTTAGATTATTAAAAGCATCGTGGCTAAAAATATGTGTTTTAGACTAATAGATGAGTTTTTTTAGAGAAAACAATTCATTAGGAGCAAATAAAAGTATATAGAGATTAAGAGAAAGGCAATCTTAGATGAAGAAACAAGAAATCCATCAAGATTTAACAGGAACTTAAAGATTCTAAAACTACGAAGATGTTTATTGTCTTTTTTCTTTCTTACTTTTATGTGGTTTTCCCTTGTTTTATCATAAACTAATCAGGATATAGATTTAGGTGAGATGAACTATATGATTTGATGTATTGAATTGTTGCTTTAATTTAATGAAATTCCTAGCTTTTTTATATTTGTTTATATTTTTATATTATGTTGAATCAAAGGAATGAGAGTTGAAGATTTAATAATTGAATTCATAGAAGCCGCTGCCTATTTATTAAATAAAGTTCTCGCTAAAGTAGTCACTAAAACTCTATATGAGATATGAAAAGAACGTAAGCCTAACCTAAAACATTTGAAAGTTTAGGGTTGTTTAGCTTATGTTAAGAGATTGTTGCCAGATAAGCTTGAAGCGAGGTCTGACAAGTATAGATTTATTGGCTATCCCAAGAAAACTATGGGATACTATTTCTATCACCAATATGAACACAAAGTGTTTGTGGTCAAAAATGTAACCATTTTAGAAAGAGAATTCCTTAATGAAGGAAGTCATGGTGTAAAAATAGATCTTGATGAAATTCAAGATTCTAATGAGTCAACACAAGCATAAGAGCATCAGATGCATGTTAAGTAGCCTTTACTTGATGTCTTGAAGTTGATACAAAGGTTACCAACCTTAATCATTAAGGAGAATGGGCCAGTTAATGAACCTATCCAAGACTTAGTGTAACAACAAGATCAAGTAGAGGAAGAACCTATTGTATATAAGCCTCTTAGAAGGTCTACTAGTGATCGTCATGCACCAAATAGAATAAACTTAATGGTGCAAGGTGACGAGGATAATCATATTGATGATGACCCTAAGACTTACGAAGAGGCTATGGCAAGTCTAGATCGTGAGAAGTGGTGTAAGGCCATGGAATCCAAGTTAGAATCCATGAGAATCAACAAAGTATAGACTTTGTTTGATCCCTCAAAAGATATCAAACCATAGGATGTAAATGAGTATTTAAGAAAAAAATTGGAGCAGACAAGAGGGTTGAAACTTATAAAGCCCCTCTTGTTGCTAGGGGATATAATTAAAAGGAAAACATTAATTATGATGAAACTTTTTTTCCTGTGGCAATGCTCAATTATATTCGGATTCTACTTGCTATAGCTGCATATTATGATTATGAGATATAGCAAATAGATGTGAAAACAACTTTTCTTAACGGAGAGCTTAAGGAAGATGTCTATATAACTCAACCTGAAGGTTTCACATTGCCATCTGCTCCTAATAAATTAGGTAAACTACAAAGATCCATTTATGGATTAAAGCAAGCTTCAAGAAGTTAGAATATTCGCTTAATACAACAATCGCAAAGTTCGATTTTGTTAGATGTGAAGAAGAGCCATATGTGTACAAAAAGGTTAGTGGGAACATAGTTATTTTCTTAGTGCTGTATGTAGATGGCATATTGCTAATAGGAAATGATGTACCAGCTATGCAAAAGACAAAGATTTGACTATTTGAACAGTTCTCCATGAAGAATTTGGGAGAAGCAGCCTACATTCTTGGAATCAATATCTATAGAGATAGATCAAGGAAGTGCTAGGGCTCTCCCAATCCATGTACATTGATACCATCTTAAAAAGGCATCATATGGAAAATTCCAAAAAAGGTTATCTACCGATAGGCATTGGAATTTCTCTTAGTAGGGAGGATTGTCCTAAAACCCTAGAAGAAAGAGAGCGCACGAGTAGGGTCCCATATGCCAGCGCAGTGGGAGCTATCATGTATATCATGATATGTACAAAGCCTGATATAGCCTATGCGCTAGGAATAGCGAGTAGGTATCAAGGTAATCCAGATGAGGAACATTAGAAAGTGGTTAAAATCATCTTTAAGTACTTAAGAAGAATTAAGGATCAATTCCTCATATACAGAGAGTATGAATTAAAGCTAATAGGCTATACTGATGCTAGCTTTGCATCAAATAAGGATGGTAGCAAATCTACATCTGGTTATGTTTTCACCTTGAATGGAGGAGCAGTGAGTTGGAATAGTTCCAAGCAAGCTACTGTAGCTGATTTAGTTACTGAAGCAGAATATATAGTTGCATGCGATGTAGCTAAGGAAGCTGTTTAGATGAAAAAGTTCTTAACTGAACTTGGTGTGGTTCCTTTAATAAAGGAAGCTATTCCTTTATTGTGTGGCAATACCAGTGCTATTGCACTAGCTAAGGAACCAAGGTCATACCAAAGATTAAAAAATGTTCTATGGAATTTTGGTCTAATTAGAGAAATTGTTAAGCGTGAGGACGCTCAAATTCAAAAGGTTGAAGGAAAGGAGAATATCACAGATCCCTTCACTAAGGCACTTGGATCAAAGGAGTTTGATAAGTACAAGTGGAAAATAGGATTGAAGTTCATGACTAATAGGGTCTAGGTAAAGTTGAAGATTGTTGGAATTATGCCCATGACCCAATCGTTATGTAATTAATTAAACACATATGTTTTCTAATTATTAACTTTGTTTAATAACATGGAAAATGATTATATTATCATATTTTGTTTATTGTTTTTATCCTAATGTGATAAGTCCTTGATTAAATTTATACACTTGCCATCATAATGGAGATTATGATAATGAGAGTGAAGTATTTAGGGTTTAATCTTAAAGTGTTCTTGATCGTAGGATCATTAGATAAGGACTTTAATGAGCTGGTTATATCAATATGTATGTAACAGCATCTATTGGATAGATATTAGTATATCTCATTTACTATGTTACATATATAGACGATGTATATGAAGATATGATTATTGAACTGACCAAACTGAGAATTCCTAATGGTTAATATTACCTATAAGCTATCAAGTGGGATATTCTCATATGCATATTTTTCCTTTGATATGAGATCATCATAGTAATCAATAGGTCACTTATTATGTTTTGATGTTAGACACTTAGTGTGTAAACATGCTAGTTGAATGGTCATTGGATATAATTAAGTACCTATCTAATTAGTGGTGAGTCAAGATAGGATCCATCAACTCTAGGTAATGAGTTTGAGCTCTCTGTTATCATTGATCTTAATGGTTGTTTCAAGACCTTGGCTAGGGCGATTGAATGAATGAAGAAAGGAGTTTCTTAAGTCATTCACCAATCATTAAAGATTGACATGTAACATAGTTGGTTATCTAATATGGTTGACAGTTAAACCATACCTTAGGATAATTCAGAATTTTAATGATGGAAGGTAATAATACATTATCCTTAAGCAGGTTCCGTCTTTGTAAAGTTGTTACTTCACACTGTCCGGTTGTTAAGAAGTATTGTTAGACGTCAACCTTAATTAGTAATTAATTGGATTAATTACTACTGACTTAGTGATGAACCTATGTGGTCACACACTTAAGAGTGTAACATTTCATGTTTACGACTATTTAATTTATTATGAGATAATTTATTAAATAATATATATGGCATATTATTATATTTTTTGCTAGCACAGAAAATATAATTAATATTGAAAACTCTGTTGTGTAAAATAAATAAATAAATAAAATAGTTTTATTTTATTTCACTTTATTTTTAAAAAGAAGGCAAAAGGCGTCATATGGTAAAAGGTTACCTTGTTTTTGGTTTAGTTTTTGTATATAACGTTAAAACAATAAGAAGAGTGGTGGTTGGTTTAGTTTTTCGTGTAAGACATTAAATATACGAAGTGAATAAAGGGACATACCCTTTCACTTTGTATGTTGAAATAACGAAACGTTAAAACTTACTAAGTATAGAAGGGTATGACTCTTTAGTTATTTTTTGTACATTTAAAACAAAGAGAAGTTGTTTTTTGTACGGACTTTTTTTTTACTAGCAATATAAGAAAGGATTTTTTTGTGTTCTCTATGTTTTAGATAAAAGCAAGAGCAAAAGAGAAAAAATTGCTTTGTTCTATTCTTGAAGAAAGAGTTCTTCAAAATTTAACCATAGCTATATAAAGTGTTGAAAGTGAGATGTATTTCTCGGTGTGGAGTGCATAGAAACTTCGTATTTTCGAATTTCATTACTGGTTAATCCTTAAAAAATTCAGGTATTTATTTTTGCCTGTTCTTATTATTAGTATGAATTTAAACGCAATAGATCTATACAAGATTGCAATTTTTTTTTGCTGTGTATGCGATCTTTCATAGAAAGCATTAGATTGAATAAGGAAGGGTAAGATTGGAAGGTTAAATTTTTATCTCAAACTAATAAGACAAGAAGAGAAGAGAGTCATAAGTGTTAAGAAAGAAAAAAGAGATAAAGCCGTAGAAGAAACTAGAAGAAAAGAAGGTGAAAACTGAAGCATAGAAAAAGAAGAAGGAAAGAGCAAGGAGAAAGAAGAGGAAGAAGATTATCAGCTGAGTTTTCTTTTTAGGTAAACCTTTTTTTTTTTTTATAGAAGAAGGAAGTAGAGAAGATAGGTTATGTGTTGAAAATGAAGAGAACAAGTAGAGAACCGAAATTCTTCTCCTTAGATTTTTATGAACCATAACTAGATCTTAGTTCTTCTAGTTAGATAAACCAATAGTAGATTAAGTTTGAGAACATTCATAGATATTTAAGCTTATGGAAGCTTTATTAATGTATGATGATTAAATAAAAATATGTTTGTTCTTAGGGAACCAAGATTATCGAAGGCAAGAACAAGAGGAAGAACAAACTTGATCTTGGAAATATCAAGTAAATAGGTGGGTAATATGTTTATAGTTTTTGTGATGATGAGCTGAAATTATTTGTTTGTATGTATATTTAAATGCTTGCTTTTAATCATTGTGAATGTGAAAAAAAATGTCTTATGAATTTGTTATCTTGTCTACTTTGAAAGAAACTGCAATTTAGTATTGATGCAAAGCGGAAAATTTAAGAAGCATGAAATATATGAATATGTTATGAAAAATGTATGCATTAGAAAATCTACTCATGTGGGTAAGAGAGATACCATTCTGTTCATTACATGCACATTGACCAAAAGCCTTCTCCCGGCTACCCGCTTGTGGCATATGAGCTCTAAAAATGGACTCATTCTATTCATGGTGTAAACTTCAATTTCACCATTCTATTTCATGGGATTCTCTCGAAACATTATGTTTGTGCATTGCATCTTTGCATCTTAATCTGTTGAATGTGGAGCATAATTGAGTGTTATTTTATGATGATTAAATGATACAAGTGATATGATTTTTGAGATAATGTATTCTTGTCTATGTAAATTCTCAAGGTTCGAAATGTGGATAGTGTGATTTGCTAAGTCTAAAATGTAACGTGTATGTATTCTGGTCTATGTAAGTTCTCAAGGTTTGAAATGTGGATAGTGTGATTTGCTAAGTCTAAAATGTAAGATATATATATATATATATATATTATCGCAGGTTATAAACATATTAGCCACTGAACTTCCCAGCCTACCCCACAACTTTTTCTACTCTTCAAGTATGAACAAAGCAGAACACTGAACCCTTGCAAAGCTTGGCAACTCGAAGAATTTCAGACATTTGTAATTAGTTAGTTTAGAATCTTTTGGTATTTAGAAGCATATCATGCATGAGCATTCAAGATTGTAATTTTTATATTATGCTACTGATGTGGCTTCTGATATGAAGTATGAAGATGTGCGTCAACTTTATTTTGTTGAAAATTGACAATGAAAGTTGCAATGATTCTCTGATATATATGAGCAACATTTTTCTTTTCTGTTAAGTTGTCATTATGGCTGGGAATGAGATTATTAGTTGTGTGATGATCTTTTGATGGGTTTTCATTAAGTAAATTGTTTAAAGGGAGTTTTGTATGTATGAATTTAAATGTTGTATTCGTGTCTTTTGGTTATAGTTAACAGTTATATATATTGATAGTAGAAAGAAAAGAGGAAAAAAGGGAAAAATGTGATCTAAAATATTGAGGAATAAACTGCATTGATCTAGGTAGAATTTGATAAAATTGTCTTCACAAAAGTTGTAGATTTTTCTCTTAGCTTTCCAATGATATAAAGTTTGTAATTTTTGGATTTCTAGATTGAAAGTTTTGAAAATTTGAAGTCAGAATATGTGACTGGAAAGTTGCGATGGTGCTTAAGCACGATCGCGGCAAACTTGATTTTCTACTACTATTCACTATTAAGCATAATCGCGATGAACGTAAAATTTCTGCCACTATTCACTATTTGTCGTGATCATTTATTTTTATAGGAATGTCAACTCCCCCTTTGCCGGTATCTGTCACAAATGTGAGAAAATTTTCTAACGCTCATGATTCTCCCTTTTCTGCTTTTGCTTTTTATTTCGTTAATTCATAAGACGATTTATTTGTTTTGCTCTCCATTTTTGACTTCTTATGTAGCAACCCACTCCCGCAAGACCCGAACTCGAAATCGTTGGTGATATCCGAGCCCGTGTCTCCCGAGGGTGGCGTGCTAATGCACTCACTCATTCAAAAGTAGGTATAATTTTTTTTTATAACATAACATACGGAATCCATACTCAAATTGGCCCCATATTCATTCATCATCATTTTTAATTAGTGCAAATTTTCAATAATCATTCGGGCCCTTCCACAAATACAAAGTACTTAAGTCAGTTTGACTTTATAAAT
>JANZXR010079509.1:0-11074 GCA_027575705.1 Erythroxylum echinodendron
AGCTTCTATTTCTCCGAGTCTGGTGATTCTTCTGACCAGCCTTTAATGCAATGGATTTGTCTCTCTTAGGTTTGTCCCATCATCAAGTTCTACTTCGGGTATTTTCAAAGAACCAAGCAATTCGTCTAGCTTTAGTTTTCTCAAGTCCTTGGTTTCTTTTACAGCAGTGACTTTGGGTCTCCATCTTCTTGGTAGATTTCTGAGAATCTTTCTCACATGATCTTGAGTATCATAGATTCTTCCAAGAGCTTTAAGTCCATTAACGATAGTTTGAAATCGTCCAAAGATCTGATCAACAGACTCATCTTCCTGCATTTTAAACAGCTAATATTGATGTACAAGAATACTTATCTTGGACTCTTTCACCTGGTTTGTGCCTTCATGTGCGATGGATAAAGTGTCCAACATCTCCTTCGCAGTCTCGCATCCATGAACTTTATCATATTCACTTTTGCTCAACGCACAACTTAGAAAGAACTTAGCCTTTGAGTTTAACTGGAATCTGGCTTTATGATCCGCTGACCATCTACTGCGAGGAATTGTATTTCCTTCATCATCAACTTGTTCATATGGTCCATTCTCAATGATATCCCAAAGATCAATATGTGTGGATTCTATGAATAGTCGCATCCTATCCTTCCAATAATGATAATCGTCACTATTGAACGCAGGAGGTCTTGTGATGGAGGCATCTTCAGCTATAAACACTTGTGACTCTGCCATAGATCTTTGTCCTCACTTTGTAAAGGTGGTTCTAGGAAATCGAGCTCTGATACCAATTGAAGTAAACCACACGTTATTAAAATCTTTAAGTTCAAGAAATTAGATACACAAGAAGGGGGGGTTGAATGGTGTATCTTCCCTTTTTAATATAGAATCTTCAAAAACAAAACTTTTCTTTCTTATTAGAAAAATATCACTACTTATTACGTAGATGAATCGCAAATTACTTCTCTAAAAGTTTCAACAACATAAACTAAAGTAAAGAGTAGTGAGTAGACAATGTGATTTTCATACTGGTTCACCCCAAACCGTAGGCTATGTCCAGTCCTCAGAGTTCGTCTGAGTGTTCCAATATTCTTCAAACAATTTCAAGTATTCTTTTCTTCCAGAGCCTCTTCAGGTCTCTTACAAAGTATTCTTTCACTATCTTAGCCTCTTTAGGCTATCAGTCTTTTCTTTCTCTCACTAGAAAAAGTTTGTGAGCTTTAATTACAGTAATGTAAGCTCTATTCTAAGTAAGCACAGTAAAACTTTTCTCTCAAATTATCTAGCTTTTCTAATTGTCTCAGTATTTCTGTCTCTGATCATTCTCTCTTTTTTTACATCTTCGACTACGACTAATATTTATAGTCTTCGTCTCTAACTGCTTCTTTGTTCTTGATAACGGCTTTTTGATTCTTGATAACCGCTTCTAGATAACCACTCCTTAGTTAAGTTCTGTAACTAACTCTAACTAAATATCTGTCTAACATGCTAGTGTGTCTGGATGGTATCATCTATGTCTTCTTTGCTTCTATTTTTCCTTTGCATTTTTGGCTGTGTCTGCTTCTATAAAGTCTCTGCATCTATGTCTACATTTGCGTCTGCGTCTATATCTGCATCTGCATCTATATCTGTGTCTGCGTCTATATTTGCATCTGCATCTATATCTGCGTCTGCGTCTGCGTACTTAACACTGTTGTCAAAGGCGTTCTTTTGTTTCTAACATTACTATTATTTGATTGTCATCAAAATTAGTCATCGTAAAGTTCTTTTGACTTAACATATGCCTTCTCAACAGTATTATCCACACAAGGATGATTTAGATTTAGATGATTCCAACAATTTTAGTGGTTTATCCATAAAAAGATTCAGAATTAAATCTTTTTGTGACATGCTGAAATCTTCTACCTATTAAACTAAGCCAACAATTCCTGTTGTTACTCCTACTCCTATACCTTGTATGATGGTTCAGCCATACGAAAAAGAATTTCCTTCTCTAAACAGGAGTACAGATGAAACAACTAGCATTGTCTCTAACCCTTATGTTCAAGCCACATGAATTAATTCACAAGGTTCACTTGTCTCAAATACTTCTGATGAAGTTCTTAACTGACAGACATCAAATGCAATAACACGTAACAAAGTCCTTCGAAGAATTGATTCCAAGTTAGAGGGAATCAGTCAATAGACTCACGCTACTCAATATAAGGTTAACGTCATCTCTAAGCAGATCCAACAACTGTACCACTCATACAAAGCTCAGATTAGGCAATTTGATGATGATCTTAGACATTACATTGCTACACAATATTTTGGACCTATATTTGACGTCAAAACTAGAGAACTCAGGAATATACAAGGAATTGTGCAACGCATAGAAGCTGATATGCAATCTGTAAAGTCTAAGATCGTATATGGCTCATCCTGTTCAATATTTCCAAATATAAAGCCAATATACACTCCTCCTCTATATCAGAAGTGTCCAGAAGAAGCTGACTATTCAAAGGTTTTCATGTTCAACTATCCTTTGATCAGATAGTATATACATCCTTAGGCAGCTCAAACAAAACCTAAAAAGCCAAAGTCAAAACCAAAGCCTAAACAAGTTCCTAAGCCATCACTTTCATATACTAAACCTGAAGTAGTTAACTAGTAGAGTAAACCGTTACAGATTAATACTCCCACTTCTCCACCAAAGTCTCAACCTTCCACCTCTACTGAAAAGGATAAAAAGCCTCTAACAGAGTTTATAGTAACTCTTGCACCTACACCTGCTACAGAAGATTTCTCTGCTCCATCAGATAATTGAGAAGCTTGTTCTGAAGCCTCTATACCAACATCTAAAATCTCTGTAACAATTTTTAAGTCATCATCTGAATAGATCTCTGAACCGTCTTCTAATTTTTCAGCTCAGCTAGCATTAGATTTAGCATAAGTTTTGATGACTATACCTCATCCTAATAAAGCTAAACTAGACATAAGGTAGAATCCACAAATACTGTACCAGCATCACAAGCAACACTAGCTGAACTAGCTGCATAGACCAAGCCTACTTCAGGACCTTAGTTTATTTTTGACGATCTTCCCCCAAAGAAATGGATAGATCTTCAAATGACTAAATCAAAAAATCCTTTGCAGGATATTTTGTCAAAGTTTACTTCTCCTTTCACTAGTACTTTGCGAGAATAGTGGAAAAGTATTAACGACTATCGATGAATTTAGTATATCTAAGTCACTACATTTGGAGCTCTTTTTGGAATCATTCATAAAGAATTCATTGGAGTCTTTTAGCTAAAATATTGTTCCCTTGACAAGCGTGATCTATAGAAGCATTTTCAACGTATGACGGAAAGGTATTATCTTTTGAATGGATGGAATGATGTTAATCTTCATTATAATTTTTTCTCATTCCTTCCAGATCAACTACAACTAGAGCTACAACGGACCATAGTTTCTTTATAAAGGGATATTGCTAATCTATCTCTAGGAGAAATCTACCAACTTGCTTTAGCTTCTCTTGATAAACTTTGTGATCAACATACCTTATTCAAAAACAATATTAAAGGTAGTCTACTTCTCAAACAGGCTTGCAAGAAGCCTTATCTTTAGATTAAGTTCAAAGATAAAAACAATTGTGATTATAGCAAAAAGAAGAAATCTCATCACAATCTTGTCTATTATCGAAGAAAGTTCCGCAAACAAATGGAAGGTTATGAGCCCTTCAGGAAAACTTATAACTTATATGAGAAAAGATGGAACGAAACAAAAGTTTGTTCAATTCTTTAAGAAGAAATCCCGTCATTCTCAAAAAGCCTATTGATGTTTTCTTTGTGGACATCCACGACATTTTACACAAACTTGTCATAACAAAAGAAAGAAAGATGTCAATTTATTGAAGCAAATGCAATCAATTTTGCCTATTCATTCTTTGAATAACTTTGAAGATCTTATTGAGGAACAATCCATTAAAGATGAAGACACTAAGTTTGCTATTCCTGTTATGACTTCTAAAGATGAATCCTCTGATTCCTTTATCTCTTTAGGTGATGATTCTTTATACATGCTATAGCAAACCTGTATGAAATTAGATCGTACTTTAGTCCAACGACCATATGTCCAGATCCAACTCTTTAGACAAGACAAATATGATCAACCCATCAAAGTTATTAGATTTATCGATATTGGACCCAATAGTATGATTATGAAGTCCAAAATCTTACCTTTTGAGGCATGGATCTCACATGATGAGTATTTTATAGAGGCAAATGACAATTTATTCAAGATCAGGATTATTACAAAAACAAAGATCGGGATACAATTCTTTCCACAGTGTACAGTTTGGACTAATGTACTTCGCAGGAATCTACCTGACCTAGATATTCTTATTGGTATGGATGTCTACAACAAAGCCTCACCTTTACAGATCCTACCCACAAGCCTCGAGTATCAATCATTTTATAGCCCCTACATTGAAGTAAAAAATGTGTTTAAATTTTCTCAAGTTCCTACACCATATACCTCATTGCAAGATAAATTGTTAAACTACTTCCCTAAATCACATACACAGTTTTCTCATCCATATCCTCTTTAGAAAAATGTTGACTTTTTGGTAAGTCTATCTTTCAAAAAGAATGAGGATATCAATCTTATGAAAGCCACACATCTAGGGATGAACCTTGATGACCTAAAACTTGCACAAGCCGAGTGTGCTATCCTTCTGAAGCAAGGACTTAATGAGCCCACAAAGTTAGATTGGGCTTGTTAGGTTTTCTATGTGAACAAATGTTCAGAGCAAAAGTGCTGTAAAAAGAGATTGGTGATTGATTATAAGCCTCTGAATGCATTCATGCAAGATGACAAGTTATTTCTCCTAAAAATTAATACTCAGGTACTGTTTTTAAAAGAAGCTATTATCTTTTCTAAGTTTGATCTTAAAGTAAGATTTTCGCAATTGGGTGTTTACCCAACTGAGCAGTATAAAACTGTATTATGCATTCCCAATGCACAACACCAATGGACTGTTATGCCATTTGGGCTTAAAGTTTCCCTATCACTTTTTCAAAGATCTATAACCAAGATCTATGAGCCTATCCTCAACAGTGCAATCATTTACATTGATGAAATTCTCTTGTTTTCAAAGACCCATGAGGAGCATCATGCTAGCATTATGCTTTCAGCCTCTAAAAGCATCATTGGTACAAAGGAGATTGAATTTCTAGGTATGCATTTCAAAGATGAATTCTACCAGCCTGGTCCATATATTGCATAATAGTTGTTACACTTTCCTAATGAACATCTCACTGTGCAACATATACAACAATTCCTCGGGATTGTTAACTACTTCTGTGAGTTTATACCACAGGTGACAACTTACACTTCATGATTATCTAAGTTACTAAAAAAAGATTCCACCACGTTGGACTTTAGAATAAATGAAGGTTGTCCAGCATTAAAGCACATTTTTCAAGACCCTCCACCGTTAAAGATTCCTGATAAGGGACAATGCATTTTATAGATAAATGCCAGTAAAAATTATTGGGGTGTTATACGTCTAGAAGAAATCAATGGAAATCGTCATTATTGTTGTCATGCAAGTGTACAATTTTGATCCTTTGAATGCCATTATCACATCAGTTATAAAGAAATCCTACCTGTTAAAAGAGGTATTGAAAAGTTAGCTTTCCACCTCACACCTTGTCAGTTTGTCATTGAAATGGATAACACTTTCTTCCCAGGATTCTTGATCAACCTAAGAAACATCTTCTAAACAGTCAATTGCTTCATTGGCAGGAATGTTTTTATTACTATAAATTCTCCGTCTACCATATCAAAGGTCATCATAATACACTTGCTGATTTTCTTTCTTGACCTACCAAACCAGTCTTGTTTCTTTCATCCTCTCTGAACCATTTTATTCCTCTTTTTTGTCTAATGGAGTTTCTCGAATTTGCAAAATATAAAAAAGATTTTCCCTTTTGCTTTCTACTACTCCAAAAACTGTTACAGACCTTTTTTCCTTTCTTTATCAAAGTTTGTTTTATTATCTTCATCTTACACTTCTCAAATTTGATGTTTTACCTACTCCTTATCATTTTGATGCTCTTACCCCTTACAAACTAATGTATCATCTCTATAATACTCTCCATGATACTACCTTGTGGCATTCTGGGCTTTGTTTGCCCTATATGCTTGTTCTATATCTTTATCATCCCTCTATATTTATTGCCACCCATCTGATCTTACAAATTCCAATTCTCTTTTGTGGACTTTCGTAGAATGGTTTCAACCCCTTTCTAAATGACGTGTAGACATGTCTCAAATCTTGACTCATTATCGCTTATGGGAAACTGCTTTAATTGATCACAAAGTTTATTCTATTAATATCATACATAGTCCCTTCCGTATGAGTACTTCTGGACGTTTATGCACACTAAATCACATTCAGCATTGGCAAACCACCCTTGATTGGTCTATAGAATGCATGCAACTAATGGCAGATTTACATTCTTTCTTAGACCAACTAAACCAATTCTCAAGCTTACCTCCTTCCAATATATGTAAATCCCTTAGTCCCTATTTTAGACATACTACTCTTCTTGCGCCAAGTATTCCTCCATCATTTGACCATTGGACATCGGTGGCTCCCTCTAATGTTATCAACATTTGAGTTGGTGAAGTTCCTAGCCCTACATATTGACATTCTATAGTTTCAAGCATATTATCTAGCCCTATCCAAAAGTCCATTTTTTTCCTAGCCCAGGACTTTCTACATGGACTACAACTGATATTGGCCACATTCTTGAGCAAATTGACAATGCCACGACCTTAACAGATGACTCTGATTGTGATAATGACCTCACTTTAGCACTTTAAAGTGGGGCTCATCTTTTTAGGAGTTTACTTTTAAGTCTTTTGATGAAAGAGAATCTTTGTGACCCATAAACCACTATGCAAGATTCCTTTTTATCATCATACTGTTTGCTTTTTAGAAAGTTATTTACCTTTTAAAGTAGCTTTGTTAAAGATGTGATAATTGTACTTAAAATTGCTTTCTTTTTAAAGTTGTAATCAGTGTGTCTCTTGAGAGTTTTACTTTCATGCCCTTGCTTCGCCTATAAAAATAAGGTTTCTCCTTCATTGTAAGCATGACTAGATTTAAAGAAGTTTGATTTCAATGAATATTAGTTTGAGTGTTTTCTATTCTTTGTAAGTTCTCCCTCTCCTGAAAGCTTAAGTCTTGAGTAATGTTACTGTTTGTCATTATATAGAGACAAGTATGATCTATACTCGCCTCTTCTGAGGATTTTGTGTATCAAAAATTCTAAGACAATCTATGACTACATAAAACAATTCCACTGTGAGATTAGAGTTTAATAGGGAAAGATTGTAGGTACTATTGTGACCATTGTTTCAAAAGGAGAAGAAGAGTTGTGAGAGTATAAGGTTCCTAAAGAGGAAAGCTAAGTGTTGTGCCTATGGAGAGAAGGGCTTTGTGTCTTGTCCATCATACCTGAAACTTACTGATAGTCGCATGGTTCCTATTTTGTTCCACAATAGTCTATTAGACACTACAGTAGCCTACAATCCAACTTTGTTTAGTCAATGGTTTTCTCAAAGGTGTTAGCCAGTTGGTTGTTATACTTTCCCTGTGTGCCCTTCAGGGTCCCCAGTGTTAGAGTGACTTGCAAAAGTCTTTTGTCAATTACTAGGACTGAGATCACATGTGTAAAGTTTGTATAGGAATTGATTTAACTCATCTTCATTAAAACTGTAATTGTCATCATTAGGGTTTTGAGCATCTTAAAAGACTGAATCAAATTGCTAAGAATGTCCTGTAAGGTCTGAGATAGATTCTTTTGTATCATATTGAGGGCTATTGGAACCTGGTACGTCAACTTTTGGTGATTCTAGTTCACCAGGAACAAATTCACCTGGATAAGGTGCAATAGAGGAGGGAATGATCGGTGCATCACGAAAATGATTTATCTCTTTGAGAAAATCTCTAAGAGATTAGAGCACGTTGTCTTGATATTGTGACCAATATAATGACGTATGATAAAAATGGACACGATGTTTAGTGTAAAGAGCACCATTATATGTTTCATGATATGGATGATGCAGGATGAAGAAATAATGAGTAGATTGTCGTCTAACAGAAGCCTTCAATAGACGATGATGTGAAATAACCATAGAACATTGCTGTTTACATTGATCCAAAACCACTTCAGAAATGTCCATAATAAAGACCTTTTATTGTTCACTTCACAGAGATGTTGGTAGATCTGAAGAGGAGACAAGGTGATAGTACATGCATAAAGGGTTGAAAGTGCCCAAAGATACCATGATGTATTTTTAGAAACATGATTATAAGGGAAAATCATATTAAGGTAAGGTGCTTTGAGGTTAAACATTGTGGGACTACCAAGAGAGTTAGTTTCACTCAAAAAATGATGTAAATAATAAAACAAACTCATACGAGCAAGTGAGGCATCTTTAGAAACATTAGTAGGTGTAATAGAAATGGAAGGAAAAGATTTCTTTGTGAAGGCAAAGAAAGGTTAGTTAGTCATGAGAAAATGACAAATGAAATCTTGAAAAGATATAAAGGTTATGAAGATACCTCGCTGAAGAGAAGAGGATATTTATAATAAGAAAAGAAAATATCTAGATGCCAAGGTGGATTCTATTTGAGAAAATTGGATAAGTATGAAGTGTAAGTTGCCATATGCGGTATGAACTTACAGATGTAATTAACAATCCTGAGGAATTGTTGTATCTATTTCACAGTGAGATGTTCATCAGGAAAGTGTAACAACTTTTGTACAATATATGAACTAGGCTGGTAGAATCTATCTTTGAAATGCGTACCTAGAAATTCAATCTCCTTTGTACCAATGATGGTTTTAGAGGCTGAAAGCATGTTCCATACTGTTGAGCAAAATCCAAGAATTGTTAGAGTAAGGCCTGATGTTCCTCATAGGTTTTTGAGAATAGGATAATATCATCAATATAGATGACTGCACTGCTAAGGATAAGCTCATAGATCTTGATCATGGTTCTTTGAAATAGTGATGGGGAAACTTTATGCCCAAATGACATAAAATTCCATTAATATTGTGCACTAGGAATACAGAATGCAGTTTTGTAGCGCTCAGTTGGGTGAACACCCAATTGCCAAAATCTTACCTTAAGATCAAACTTGGAAAAGATAACAGTTTCTTTTAAAAATAGTACCTGCGTACTGATCTTGGGAAAAAGAAACTTGTCTTCTTGTAGGAATACATTCAGAGGTTTGTAATCAACCACTAATTCCATTTTACCACACTTTTTCTCTTAGAGTTTGTTAACATAAAAAGCCTAGCAAGGCCAATCTGACTTTGTAGGCTCAACGAGTCATTGCTTAAGAAGGATAGCATACTCAACTTGTGTGAGTTTGATCATCAGGTTTCATCCCTAGATGTGTAACTTTTGTAGGATTGATATCCTCATTCTTTTTGAAAGTTAAACTTACAAAACAGTTAGCATTTTTCCAAAGAGGATATGGATGAGTAAACTGTGCATATGATTCAGGACAGTGGTCTAACAATTTATCTCTGAGTGATGTATATGGTGTAGGAACTTGAGAAACTTCAAACACATTTTTTATTTCAGCATATGATCAATACCTAAGGCCCGTGGGTAGAATCTGTACAGATGAGGCTTTGTTGTAGACATCCATACCAACAAGAATATCTGGGCCAAGTAGATAGCTTCCAAGCATTTTAATCCAAACTGTACATTGTGGAAAGAATCGTATTTTGATCTTTCTTTTTGTAATAAGCCTGATCTTTAACGAACTGCCATCTGCATCAGTAAAGTACTCATCATATGAGGTCAATGTCTCAAAAGGTAAAATATTGGGCTTCATAATCGTACGACTAGATCTAGTATCCATGAATCCAATAGCTTTGATGGGCCAATCATATTTTTCATATTTGAAGAGTTGGATCTGGACATATGGTCATTGGACTGGAGTATGATCTAATTTTATATAGGTTTGTTGTAGCATGTATAGAGAATCATCCTCTAGAGAGATAGAGGAATCAAGGATTCATCTTCAGAGGTTGTAACAGAAACAACAAACTTAGTTTCTTCATCTTCAATGGATTGCCCCTCAATAAGATCTTCAAAGTTATTAGAAGAATGAATGGACAAAATTAATTACATATGCTTCAATAACATGACATCCTTTTTACTTTTGTGAGGATAGGTTTGTGCAAAATGTCCTAGTTGTCCATAGAGAAAACATCGATCAAATTTATGAGAATGATGCAATTTCTTCTTAAAGAATCAAACAAAATTTCGTTTTGTTCCATCTTTTCTCACATAAGTTTTCCTTAAGGGCTTGTATCCTTCCATTTGTCTATTAAACTTTTGTTAATGATAGACATGATTGTGATGAGATTTCTTCTTGTTGCTACAATCATAATTGTTTTTGTCTTTGTACTTAATTTGAAGATAATGCTTTTTTCAAGCCTATTTGAGAAGTGAACCACCTTTAATAATGTTCTTAAATAAGGCAAGTTGATCATAAAGCCTATTAAGAGAAGCTATAGCAAGATGGTAGATTTCTCCAAGAGATATATTAGCAGCAATATCCCTTTACAAAGAAATTGTTAGCCTCTGAAATTTTTTCGTTTAGTTAAGCATGATTTAAATAAATTATAAGGTCATAATAGAATTATTTTTAGAGTTTAATTATTTATTACAGTGTTAGTATGGTTAGTTAAATTAAAGCAGTAAGATTGTATTAAGGGCAATTATAGCATGTCACTTAAGTTTAGAAACTGTGAAGCATAAAAGGAAGGGTAAGGTTGACCTTTCATGCTCATTAAGGGTAAAATTGGAAGAGGAAAATGTTGTCTTGTACATTAGATGGAAAAAAAGTTAATGAAGGAAGAGAAGAAGAGAAAAACGTGGAAAAGAAAGAGAAGTGAGAGAGAGTTCGTCCATGAGAGAAAAGAAAGAAGACAAAGCTTAGGTTTCATCTTTTCTTAGTTTTCAAGAGTGATTTTGAGATTATTCAAGAAGAGAAAAAGAAAGAGGAAGA
>JANZXR010079560.1:0-11072 GCA_027575705.1 Erythroxylum echinodendron
ACTTAGGTCTCATAAGAATGAGACACCATTGTGATACAAAACCCTAGCCACCATCCGAGAGAAGTGCGTGCGGCATTAGAAAAGAGTTTCAGGACGTGCTAGCTCACGATAGCCGCAGCCCAGATCGTGCATACTCGTGTGGATACCGGTAGAGGACATTCACGTGTAGCAGTGTCTACGAATCTGAAAAACAACCACCAATCCATGTCAAAAAGGTATTTTTGCGCATCCTATATGTTTTCGGTTATACATCATGATGTTTTATGGTCTCTTCCACAACGTATTATGAATACTCGAGCCATACGCGATCCAACACCATGTAGCTAAGTGTTTGACATGTCAGTAGATTAAGTCTGAACATCAGGCTCTAGTTTGGAAGCTTCATTCGTTACCTATTTCGGAGTGGAAGTGGGAACGTATTACCATAGATTTCATGATGGGATTGCCAAAGACCTCAAGGAAACACAACGCTATATAGGTTATGGTGGATCGATTGACTAAGTCGACCCATTTCTTACTAGTAAGAGAGAATAGCTTACTAGATTAGTTGGCTCAAAGGTATCTAGATGAGGTAGTCAGATTGCATGAGATTCTAACGTCTATTATGTCAGATAGGGATCCCAGACTTACTTTGAGGTTTTGGAAAAGTCTACAGGCAGTTATGGGTAAGAAATTGAACTTCAATATTGCATTTCATCCTCAAACAAATGGACAGAGTAAAAGGATAATCAAGACTGATGATGATATGCTTGGAGCATATGTATTAGAGTTTCAAGGAGCTTAGGATCAATATATAGCTCTAATTGAGTTTGCATATAATAACCACTATCATAACAGTATCGAAATGGTACTGTATAAGGCATTGTACAGCAGAAGATGTCGATCGCGTCTATATTGGGATGAGGAAGCTTTGAGAATGGTAGAAGGCCCAGAACTGATACAGAATACTGTGGATAAGATGAAACTGATTAGAAGTAGAATTAAAGCAGATTAAGATAGAAAGAAAAGCTATGTGGATCAGCACCAAAGGGATATGGAATACAGTGTGGGAGACAAAGTATTTCTGAGAGTCTTGCCTTGGTGAGGGGTGTTGAGATTTGACAAGAAGGGTATGTTGAGCCCAGATATATTGGTCCTTATGAGATCTAGAAAGGATAGGACCATTGGCATATAGATTAGCCTTACCTAGTGAGAAGTCACAAATAGATAATGTATTCCATGTGAGTATGCTCAGGAGGTATCGGTCGGATTCGATGCATGTGTTACTGACTTAAGAGATCGAAATATCAAGCAATCTGAGTTATATTGAGGAGCCGGTCAAGATACTGGGATATCAAATACAACAGCTGAGTAACCAAATAATTCCATTGGTGAAAGTCCTTTGGAAGAATCACTCGAGTGAGAAAGCATTTTGGGAAACGGCAGAGCATATGAAAAGACAATATCCCCACCTGTTCGAATGATTAGGTAAGAATTTCGAGGACAAAGTTTCCTAAGGAGGGGAGAGTTGTAACATCTCGTTATCCCATGTTAAGGGTTAGGACCCTAGAATACGGTATAGAGAGATTATTGAAAAGTTAGAAAGTGCATTTTATACTCATACATCATATAGCAAACACACACATGTGAATATTATTTTTTGCATAGTAAAATGATTGTACATGCATTCATTGACATTTTTCAGGTATAATTGATTTATGAATGTGAATTTTGATCTGAATTGTGGTTTTTATGTAATAAAAATTGAATTGGTGTGTATAGGTATTGATTTTGAAGTTTTGGTGAAATTTATAGAATTTCTAAAATTTTAGGAATTTTTATACTAGAAAAAATGCCAAGTGGTAGGACAATTGATAAATAGTAGTAGAATTACATGTCAAATGGCAGTGTAAATTTTTATAAATGCCAATTGGATTATGTCATTGAAAATTGGGAGACAATTGGAGTTAAATGGACTAGTTAAATAAAAGGACCATATGAAACTCAAAGAAATTGGACATATGGCAAGTGACAAGTGTCACTTGCCACACCATGTCTTTATTCACGTTATTCACCAAATGAAAGACTACTTTATTGTTAATTGGTCTTTCACTTATTATTCAATTTTTAATTGAAAGACCAACTTAAGTGTTTTCATCTTGCTTTTCTCTCCCTCTCTTCTTAAGCTTCATTACCTTCTTTCTCTCTTTTTCTTCTTCACGATTTTTGTAACATCCCATTATCCCATGATTAGGTTTAGAACCCTAGGATACTATATATAAGAGTTTATTGAGAATTTAGAAGTGCATTTCATGCATTATATGGCATACACATGCATGTG
The DNA here is from genome assembly GCA_027575705.1 of Erythroxylum echinodendron. Classification (NCBI taxonomy): domain Eukaryota; kingdom Viridiplantae; phylum Streptophyta; class Magnoliopsida; order Malpighiales; family Erythroxylaceae; genus Erythroxylum; species Erythroxylum echinodendron. The sequence continues at coordinate 2,321 of JANZXR010079560.1, forward strand.
AATAATGTAGTCATTCATGAAAATAATTATACATGCATTCATTGACATTTTTTGGGTATAAGTGATTTTAATGTGATTAAAGTGTGAATTATGGATTAATTGTCTTAAAAATTGAATTAGTGTATATTAGAATTATTTTCCCATTTTTGGAGACATTTCGAATATTTTGGAAATTTATCGAAAACTTGGGGTATTTTAGACTAGGAAAATATAGAAATAAAAGAAAAATAGAAGTGTGACAAATGGACCAGTGAATGTGTGACAATTGGACAAATTACTATGTGACAAGTGGAGCAATAGTTAAGTGATATTTGGTAGCTTCACATGATGACAAATGAAAGACTTGAATTAGAGACATGTGGCAAAGCTAAGTTAAGCCACCTAAGTCTTTTTGTTAGGTAAGGAAGTTTCTGCAACTCTCTTATGCTTCACTAAAATTCTCTATCACCAAAAACCCTTCTTACTTATCCATCACTGAATCCTAGCTTGTTCATATTTCTTTGGGGTTTGCTTAATACACCTTTCAAAGTCTTCAATTACTTAGGGTTTTTTATTGTTTACACCCCCCCTCCTAATTTTGGTATTTTACTGAAGAGAGTGAAGCTTAAGACAAGTTAGTTATGCTTAAAGTTGTATGGGTAGTGTAAATGATATTAAGATGAGGTTTTACTATTTGTAAAATGGATGCATGCATGAGTGGTGTTTGTTTTCATGCATGTGGATTGATGCATAAAATAATGGTGTAATTGCATGTCTAGGTGATGAAGGAAGAAGCAAATTCGTGATATGATTAACAAGATGAAGGATTTTAACAATGAAGTGAGCTGGAACATGTTATATGCAGTGTTTTACTAAACATGAATTTGTATTTTGGACATAACTTGATCTGTGAATATCTAAATTATATGAATTTTGATTTAAAGTAAACTAGAGACATATGGATACATTTTTCATGAAGGAATCTAATTTAAAATCTGCCCTTAAGAGTCTTGAAATTTGGCTTGAAGTTGAGAATTGTGTTCTATCGAGGTATGAAAACAGTCTGTAGTTTTTTTACTATAACTTGCATGATACTTAACAAAAATGCATTAAATTGATGTCATTATACACTAAAGAGATTTTGAAACATTTTATTAGTGGAAGGTGTTGTCTAAATACCTCATTGTCTAGGTCATAACGGTCATACAAATCTGACCTGAAATTTACTTAAGAAAATCTGGAATAAAATGCAGAACATATGATATGGAAAAATATAGAATAGGTAATATTTTGGGGTTTATAAATAATCATGAATTTTTGAACTGTGCATTGATGTTATTAAACTGAAATTGAAGTAAAAATGAAGAAGTCATCAACTGTAAATGATAGAATTTTGATAATAAAGTGTTTGATAAAATGGATATCATGTTATGGAAAAGGATAGGTTTCATGAATGATATTATCTAGTTAAAGAGGTTTAATCAATTGCTTAGAATTTGATAATTTCATGAAAACAAATTGGTATGTGAATGAGTATGGAATGATGTTGCGTTTGTGGCAAAGTAATATATCAAATTGGAGTGAACTTGGCGTTAAAATGTATGTGAGTTTCGGATAAACAAAAGAAAGGAGAAAGAAAAATGCAAGGGCACAATCATCCATCTGAACGATCGCAACCCTTGCTGAAAATGATGGAAGTCATGATCGTGCAAAAAAAAAAGAGGAAAGTCATGATCATGCACCTGCACGATCGCAACTCTGTAAAAAAAAAGAGGAAAGTCGTGATCATGCACTTGCACGATTGTGACTCGAGAGGAAATGCAAAGGGTGTGATTTTTGAGTGATCTTTGGACCAAAAAAGGCTAGGATGTTTCCATAGAAAGTATTAAGGTTTAAATGAGTTCTTAAATGAATTTAATTGATGAATGAGTTCTTAAATGAATTTAATTGATGTTCAATGAAAAGATTAAAGTGAAACGAGGGGTATTAAGGATTAAAATAAGGTTTTGAAGGTGTTATAAATTGTTTATAATGAGTATTAAAGAAACAAACCCGAGAAATTGCCATTGACCATGCATGATACATGATACATTCATAAATATATTTATGATTGATTATTCGTATGAAAATGCATATGAGGGACATATAAATGTATGTGATTGCATATAGAGGAACACATCGAGTGACCATTTCCAGACAATCCCGGGACTTTAAGGCAATAAACTAAAGGGAGCATTTATGAGTCAACTTAGATGATCTTCCTAGGATTGATTGATTGATTATGTTTAACTTCCAATTATCGAACTGTTTGTGATCTGTATGTGAATTCTAGACTTTAAAGGTTCGAGGAGTTTAATATTCAGGAATGTATTAGAAGTGTTCCATTTGTATCTAAAATTTTAATGATATCTATTTGCAACTGAATTCTGAATACTTAATGAAAGTTGAATGCCAGAATGAGGTCCGATGAATATAAGATTTTGTTTGTGCATTATAAGTGAATGTTATTCATGGCATATTCTATTATCTGGTGCATTTTATTAAATGCATGATCAGTTAAAGTCGTTGTGATTAGAGTAGCCAGTCTGAAAGAGCTATAAGCTCAGAATTCTGTATTTAGAGCTTTACTCTGTGATTTCTATATATGACTGAGCCTAATGGGCTAGTATCTGTATCTGTATCTGTATCTGAAAGGCATTCAGACATAACAAATAATAATGAATCTGGAGTAGACCATAGGAGAGCTAGATTTCTAAGATCTTCTAGAAGAACATTTTAGACTTGACATGGCTCGAAAGGTTTGTTAGCTGGCAATTGAGGAGTTCTAGTTATAACTACATAGTTTTTTTTCATATGTCATGTAGAACTTATATATAAAGGTTATAAATATTGGTTTTAATGTCTACTATGTAAGCCTTTATTAATGATGTAAAGAGATGAGGTTTTTAAGTATTGTGTTTTCTTTGTTATGCCATTTAAAAGATTAGGTTTGATCCAGCATACCATCGTCATAGGATATGTACTTGAATATCCTCTAGATGTTTAGGTATGTACTCTATGGTAGTGGGATGAGACAAAATTTTATTTAGCAAAGACCTAGCTTTTAAGACTACTTAGAAGAGATTTTATACAACTATTGAATAGACATGGCTCAAAAGTTGGTCATCTAGGGCTGAAGGATTAGATTAATTTTTATTTAATTCCTTATGCATGTAGCATACTTTGTAGACAGAGTTGTGACTCTGATAGGTTGATATTATACAAGCATGGATGATGGATGTAATGCTACATTGTAAATATGGTTTGGGAAACGATATGAGGAAACTTTTGGGTCTTAAACATTGTGTTAATTATAAACTAGTTCTGATGCCATGCTATATAGTGAAAGCGTAATAGTTAGCACACCATTTCTGTTGGGTATGTGCACGCTCGTCTGAAGGGTGTTCATGTGTAACATCCCATTATCCTATGATTAGGGTTAGAAACCTAGGATGCTTTATATAAGAATTTATTGAGAACTTAGAAATGTATTTCATCCATTATATGGCATACACATACACGTGAATAATGTTGTCATTCATGAAATAATTGTACATGCATTTATTGACATTTTTTTGGGTATAAGTTATTTTTAATGTGATTAAAGTGAGAATTTTGGATTAATTGTGTTACAAAATTTTTTTGGTGATAATTGTTATTATTTCGAAATTTTGGTTAATTTTAGGTAAGTTAATGAAAATTTGAGGCATTTAAGACTAGGAAAAATATTGAAATAAGAAAAAAATATATCAATTAACAAATGGATAAATTATGGAGTGACAAATGGATCAATTAATATGTGGCTTATGGACAAAGGGTTAAGTGACAATTGGTAGCCTTACCTGGAGGACACATGTAACACAAGCATTGGAGACATGTGTCAAGCCTTAAGAGAGACACCTAGTCATTAGGAAAAGAATGTTTCTGTAACTCTTCCTTAGTTTCACTGAAAACATAAAGACCTTCTTATTTTTTTGCTTCACCGAAACTCTCCACCATCAAACCTCTCTTCCTGCTCATTTATGTATTTTGGCTTTTGGTTAAATTACTAACTTTTCACCTTACAAAAAACAAGAGCTGAATCACTCCAACCCATTTGGGGTTTTTAGTTTCCTCTCTCTATCCTTGATTCTCTCCACTAAAAATTTGATAAATTGTAGAATTTTGCTGAAGTGTGAAGTAAAAACCAAGTAAGTAATGTTTTAAGTTTTACGATAGTGTAAATGATTTCTGTTGAGCTTTTAATGTTTGTAATTGGATCCATGCGTAAAAGGTGTACATTTTCATGCTTGTGGATTACTGCATGCGGAAATGATGTTGATGCATGTGTGGGTGATGAAGGAAGAATCAGATTCGGTGATATGCTTAACAAGATGAAAGATTGAAGTGAGCTGGAGCATGATATATGCATCTATATTTAGGGCATAACTTGATATGTGAATATCCAAATTAGATGGAGTTTCATTTAGAGTAAACTAGAGACATAGGGATATATTTTTTCATGAATAAATAGAAATTGAATTCTGTCTTGAAGAGTTTCAAAATTTATCTTCAAGTTGACTTTGGGAGTGTGTCGTGGTTTGGGAACAGTCTATAGTGTTTTTAGTATAACTTGCAGAATATTGAAAAAATTGCATGAAATTAGCTTCACTAGAAACTTAAGATATAAACGAACAAATTTACAGAAGAATGTTTTATCTAAATCCTTCATATTCCTTGTCAAAATTACCATGAAAGATTGACCTAAAGGTCTATTTTGGGAAGAGCTGGAAGAAGTTGGAATAAAAGGTAGTGGCCGATGTTGTTTGACAGTTTTGAACATCCTTCATTCTTTTGATTATAACTTCTTCTTCTGACCTCCAAATGAGTTGATATTTGAACCAAAAAACTCATAAAACATTTTTCTTCCTTTACATAAAAATATATAGCCATATGAAGTCATTCTGGAAAGATTTGATTAATGAATTTAGGATGAAAATGAGGAAGTGAAATGGAACATTTTCATTGAACGTGCTTTGGTATTTTGAGTATATCTTGATTTGTAGATTTTTAAAGAGTTTATTCTTAATTCAGATTAAAGTAGAGTCATATGGCTAAAACTCTTTTGAATTCATATAATTTAATTCTATCTCTAAGAATTTCAAAATCTAGCTCGAAATTGAGTCTTGACTGAGGCTGTAGTACTACCCGAGACAAAAATCATATCCTATTGATATTGAATAAAATGTATTGATAGAAGCTGAATTAGAAAAAGGTGTCTTCACAAAAGTTGTAGTTTATTCTCTTAGATTTTTATTAGTATAAAGTTTATAATTTTCGGATATGGTAATTAAGAGAGTGAATTATACACTGTCGAGGGTATGATCATGTACTAGCCAAAAGTTCAAATGTACACAGTCTGTGATATTGTGAGCATAAATCATAGAATACTAAATCAAATTATATTATTTAGTGTCATTCGAAACTTAAGACATGGGAGAACAATGTTTCAAAAGGAAGTGTTGCCAAATTACTTCACTTTATTGATGATAATAATAATACAAAGTAGACCCAAAAATAAGTTTTTAGACAAGTCTGGGTTAAATTGAGTATTGATATATGAATGAATATTGTGACAAGAATAATGATAGAGAACTTGGAATTGTCATAAACATGCATTATACGTATTCAGTATACATGAATGTGCATAAATAAATTCATATTTGTGCAAAATTGTGATATGTCTATGTATGATGTGTTTTAGAGGAACACAATAAGCGACAGCATCTAGACATTGCCGTAACTTTAAGGAAATAAGCGAAAAGGAGCATTTGTGAGTTAACCTAGATGATCTACCTAGGATTGTTTGTTTATTCTGTTTGACTTTCAATTATTGAACTATTATGATCTGAATATGAATTCTGGACTTTACTAGTCTGAGGAGTTTAATAGTCGAGAATGTATTAGAAGTGTTATATTTACATCTAACATTTGAATGATATATGTTTTCCACTGAATTCTGAATGCTCAACGAAAGATTAATGCCAGACTAAGGTCTAATGAATATGAGATTCTGTCTGTGCATCATAAGTGAATGCTATTCATGGCATATTCTATTATTTGATGCATTTTATAAAATAATGCTCAGATAAAGGTGTTGTGATCAGAGTAGTCAGTTTGAAAGAGCTATAAGCTCAGTATTTTGCACATAGAGCTCTGCTCCGTGATTTATATTCTGACTGAGCCCAATGGGCCAATATCTATTTCTATATTTCAAAGGCACTCAGTTACAAGAAATAATAACAAATCTGGAGTCTCATATGCATCTGCATTTGAACATTTATGATTATGAAATATATGCTTATGAAATCTTTTCAGAATTTGTGATGTGTAGGTGATATGTCATGATAATGTGTCTAATTAGGATATGCAAGTTTTGAAAGAATGTATGTGATGTGTATGACATTCTTTATGTCTTATTGTGATTGTTGGTTATACAATATTTGTGTTTTGTGGCTAGAGTGAGATCATTAATTATGGTTTGCTCATTGAGTTCACAAAACTCATCCAAAATTACAACGTGATTTTTCAAGTACAAGACAGGAGACTTAGATTTCTAAGATCTTCTAGAAGAACTTTTTGGACCAGACATGGTTCAAAGGTTTATCAGCTGGCAATCAAGGAGTTATGATTGTTTTTAAGTAGTTTATTGCACCTCTCTTCCGAAGTCCAACTCTTGTAGAAAATCATAAGACTTGAGCTATTTCCAAAAGATAACACCTTGATCCTTAATTAGTGAAGTCTGTGTTTAATTCCAATTAAATGACGGTTCAATAATATTGACTTAATTTCTTCTTTATATCATCTGTGGTTAGCCCATCGTCTGTTTTTACTTATGGCCTAAGTTCTTTCGTCTGATTTTGATCGTATATAGTTGATTTTCATCGTCTGGGTTTGACCTCTCTCCTATCGTCTGTCTTTCTACCGTCTTCCTTTCTATCATCTGACTTTCTATCGCCTATCTTCCTATCGTCTGTCTTATGATGTGTCATCACAAACAATTCCTTGCGTCTGTGTTATGACATGTCATTTGTGTTCCTTACATTTGTATTTCGTGAGTCTGGGTTCCTCCTTTGTGTCTATGTGTGACGTTAGCACAGAGGATCCTTTGCGTCTACGTTCCGGGAGAACGTCTGTATGTGACGTCAGCACAGACGATACCCTCCCTCTATGTCTTCCTTTGCATCTGCATTGTAACGTCAGCACAGATGATTCCTTTCATTTGTGTTCTTCCTTTAATGTCTGCCTTACTGAATGCAGACTTAACTCCTTCCAAACACCCTCATTCATCCAAATCCAAGGTCAGAAACATATAAACATAAACCTCAACTGCTTCTCAAAGCCTCAAATTCATTGGATCAACTCATGCAATGTTAAAAACTTAATAGTCATCATAATCATATGTAAAACATACATATATTTCATTCATCCTTTAACAAATGTTGGATTTACAGAGCTTTAATAACCTAACGGGCCACAGTACATTAATATATTTGAATCAGTAAAGCTTGAAAGGTGGCTAAGGCCTTAAGTTCTCAAAAATCGAACTTAAGAGTACAAAAATATATGCAGGCTGGAGTGCTGCCCTAACTCTTGACTATTCACTCTCTTGTTCTTCACCTGGATGGGACAGAATTGGGAGGGGGTGAGCTTAAAGCTCGTGGGTAGCAGGTTTATCATTAAGAAACAAGCAGAAATCTATTTTCAAAACTTATTGAAATATGCAATTTGGAAAACCACTTGAAAAATCAGAACTTTGTTGTTTCTCAAAAACCGTATTCAGATAGACAAGTCATGCACAGCTATAAGTCATGTATGCATCAAACTTAAGAACACATAATCACATCAAAATGGTCAGGTTTGGTGCATAAACAGAATGAACAACACAGTCCATATAGTGATCCTGTGGAGTCGTAAACAGAACGAACTATCACAATCCCAAGTTTTGTGTAGCCGTAAACTTATGGGAGTCTATGAAGGAGCTCCATGTCACTAGCGGGTAGGCGGGAGAAGCCTTCAGATATGTGCACTTGACATCATAATGAACCAAACAAAACCCACATAGCATGCATTTCATGATCTTGAATACTTGTTGCCAAAATGGCAAAATTCTTGAAACTTGACCTTTTTTGGACATAAAATCCTTTCAGAAACATTTTTCACGTTCATGCCACACTTAACAGCACAATAGCTTTTATGTAAACACATAACACATTTTCAAAGCATTCACAGAGTCATCACGCATGTCCATGAAGTAGTTGAGACTATTCATTTTTCATGTAAAAGAACACCTTAATGGCCTATTGCTTAATTATAAAACTGAAACCTACCTTAAAAATTCTTGCTTGCTTAGGTATCAGACTTTAGAATGCCTTTCCTCTTGATTTCTTTGTCTTTCTTAAACCCTTCCTTTATTTCCTTCATAAAAAGACACAACTCCCATTCAACGGAAATTCGGATCTGACCCACCCATAACGCATATTCACTGCAATGGATTTTAGAATACTTAAATCCATATATTTCTTAAGTTCTTTGAACCAAAAGCCCTTCAAAACTCCAAAAGATTTAACATCAACACACCTTGAATCTTCACCAAACAATGAGATTCTTGGCTCCATAAAAGGCTCTTTTCTTCCTCTTTCTTTTTCCCTTCTTGAATAAGCTCAGATTCTCTCTTTAAGACTAAGAGAAATCA
>JANZXR010079571.1:0-11071 GCA_027575705.1 Erythroxylum echinodendron
TATGATGATGTATATACTGATATTTTGGAGTAATGAAAAGAGGATTTGGTTTTAAAATTTTGTGAATTTACATTACTAGTTCTTATTTTTTTAATGTATGTGATGCCATGTGGAGTTCCATAGTGATTGTACGTAGCGCTCCGTTATCTTAGGATATGTGTCGAAACGACCTACGGGCGTTCCGGCGCGTACCCTAGGGTAATGGGGTGCCACACATACTTATATAAAAACCTATTTAGTATAAACTATTGAAGCAATATTCAATTATCTAGATACAATAACAAATGTAAAATGATCAAAATGTCCATCCAACCATTCCTTTTATTATTTTTATTAATGGCAATGCTAATTAGATACTTTGTGTTGGTGATAAAAAAAGTATCAAAGATATATTTTGAAAGAATTTTAATGATAATTATAATATAATTTATAGCTTTAAGTGTACCTCTTGGAGAATTTGAGGAACTAAATGAATTTTTTTTGTAAGGATTTAAATGGACATTTTTCCATATATGTATCTTTGTTCTAAAATGGATATTAGTAGTCGATTACTTATATACAGTATGTTGACATATAATTAGAAGAAGTGGAAAATTTTATCTTAAGGCCTATTTGATTTGGTTGTATGATGTAATTTTATGTTATGGTTATGAAAAAAAAATAAAATAATCCTAAAAAATGTTTGATTTTTAAAGTGTTGTCATTTTTTAATATTTAAGTGGCATATTCGATACCAAGTAGTGGGAAGCGCAAGATCAATGAGATAAATAAGATAGGAAACTTTAAGAAAGCTCTAAAGATAATGAAGGCCTAAACTCTAAGTTCAATGAGGGTCACTTAAGAAACTAGTAAAGGATCAAATAAAGGTCACTTATATAAAGAGGTCTCAAGGATCAAATGGGATAAATTATAAGAAGATCCTTAAGGTCTACTTAAGATTTCTATTTTGGCTTTGTAGAATTTTTGTTGTTTTTGGAGTCTTACTATTAGGCTTTTTAGTAAATGTAATATATTTAATAGGTTCAAAGCTATTATCTTAGAGGGGGCTCATTCTAGAGACTCTATAATCTTTATTTTCTCTTCTCTTAATATGCTTATTTTTGTTTCCAGGATTTTCACTATTTTCTTCACAAATCTAAAATACAACATGAAATGAATAAAGCATTAAAACAATATCAAATTAAAAAAATAATAGCTCAAATTAAAGTAGATATTTCTTGAATACTATAATGAATACTATAATAGTTCAAATTAAAGTAGATGTTGAATACTATAATGAATACTATAATAATGCAAATTAAAATAGATTTATAATAGTGCAAACTAAGGTAGACTCAACTACTACAGGTTATAATATTTAAGGAAAATATAAATTCATATATTAAAACAAATAAATATGACAACTTGATGGACAATAGAGCTGATCGTTGCGAGACATAATAAGGAAAATAATAAAACAAATATAAAAGCTTGACGAGTGGCAGAGCTAGTCCACTACAAGTTATGCGCAAATAAGAGAAAACATCAAATATGAAAGCTTTAAGGCAAATATCTCAAATTAAAATTAAAATAATGTTCAAAACATGTGAAGCATTACAAAGGGATTTGTGGCTTCGAACAAAAAGAAGAAGAATAAAAGGGGGCTCAAATATAAAAGCTTTGTTGTTCAAATAATGTTTTGATACAAATAGGCTTTGATACAAAGATTCGGTAGAACTTTTGGCTTTAGGGCTTTGGTTTAAGCTTTAGGCACTAAGAATTATAAGGCTTTGGCTTTGTAGAAGAAGTGGAACAAGAGGAGAGGCAGAGGAGAGGAAAAGAAGGACATTTAAGCTTGTTGAAAGCTCATGTTTCCAGCTTCCACCAAACTTGTTTCAAATGCTTCCTTATATAAACTCTCTAATGTCCTTTTTGGTCCTTTTAATCATGTAATATCTTCATGGTACTTGTTTATCCTACAGAGTCATATGATTGATTCTCTTTGTTACAGTGTTTCAAATAATTTCATTTTTTTATTTAGACTTCTACATTTGGGCTTGTATTATAAAGGGCTCATATTATATGAATAGTGTTTATAACAAATTAATCAAAATTAACTTTTTCATCTTCATGCTCAATTTCTCAATTATTCTCTGTCATTGAGGTAGATGATCTTGATTACAATAGTTGCTTCATTATTTCAAAGTATTTATCTTCGATTTTCACAGTGGCTAACAATGTTTGGGCTTTTGATTTTTGTTGTAAAAATATCATTAGAGGTAAAACAAGTTCAGTAGGTCCTAGTGTCAGGACTGAGGTACGGAGTAATCAGCTGCAGTCTCAAGTCATACTCTTTGGCATCACCAGATAGAAGGCACAGAACTCACCAGATGTTGTTGCAAATGTGTTACATGCCTTTCAATTTAAAGCATTTGCATTATTAGATCTAGGATGTACATATTCATTTATCACACCACATCTGGCATACAAACTGTATTATTAGAGAGAGATGTTAAATTTTGGCCTAAAGATGAGTACTCCAATAGGTAGTAGTATAGTGATTAGGGAAGTCTGTAAAGGGTGTATTACTCGAGTTGATCAAGCAAAGTTGGAAGCTAATTTGATAGTATTGCAGTTAAAGGAGATAGATCTCATTTTAGGTATGGACTAGTTTAGTACTGCACATAGAGTTGATATAAACTGTTACATTAAAGAAGTCATACTTTAATCTCCTAATCAACCAAGAGTGATATTTCAAGGTGTTAGTCAAGCAGTGCCAGATAGGTTGATTTCCTTAACGAGTGCTCTCAAACTTATTCGAATTGGATGTGAGGCTTACGTAGCCTATATGACTGATACCCAGAATGAATAGACAATCCAGAATATTCTTGTTGTTAGGGATTTTCTGGATATGTTCCTTAATAAATTACCAGGTTTACCCTCAAATAGGGAGACAGAGTTTGCTATTGACTTAATTCCAAATACTGCTCATATATCTATTCCTCTGTATAGGATGACATCCGTGGAACTTAAGTAAATTAAGACTCAGTTGCAAGAATTATTGGGAAAGGGTTTTATCAGACTTAGTGTGTCACCTTAGTGAGCCTCGATTTTGTTTATAAAGATGAAGGATGGGACTTTGAGATTGTATATTGATTATAAGCAGTTGAATCAAGTGACAATGACAAACAAGTATCCTTTATCGAGGATAGATGATTTACTTGATCAGTTATAGAGAGCTTACGGTGCTGGTGAATAAAGTGTTCTAACCTTACTTAGATCATTTTGTGATTGTATTCATAGATGATATTTTTGTTGTAAAGAGGAACATTCTGAACATTTAAGGTTAGTCTTACAGATAATAGGGGAAAAACAATTGTATACAAGTTCAATAAGTGTGAATTTTAGCTTGATCAAGTGATATTTTGGATCATATAGTATCTGGACAGGGCATACAGGTAGACCCAAAAAAATTTAAGGAAGTAATGAAGTGGAAAACCCTAAGAAATGTGTTTGAGATCTGCAGTTTCTTTGAGATCTACAGCTTTCTTGGATTAGCAAGTTATTATAAAAAGTTTGTCGAGGGGTTTTCTTTGATCTCAACCCCTTTGACAAAGCTTCTGAGGAAGAATGTACCATTTAGATGGACTAATTAATGCCAAAAGAGCTTTGAGGAATTAAAACACCAATTAACTACAACACTGGTGTTAATTATTCCGTTTAGATCTGGAGGATATGTGGTATAGAGTGATGCTTTGTTGGACCCCCTTTTCGAAGCCCAACGTTCAAAGTCATAAGCGTGAGTGCAGCACTCTAAAGGGTTCTTATAACATCCCAAACATCCATAATTGAGCACTTGATAAACGACAATCCATTCTTATGTTCAATCCTTAATCGTCACCTTAAACACATCATTCAATTTATCTTTTTCTTCCATAACCAACTAAGTACATTTCAAGTTCCATTCAAGCCTAAATGTACCATAGATAAGAAATGATAAGCCCATAACTTATAAAATGTACAGGATTTGGGAGAAAAAGCATAACTTTCACTAGGGACTTTGGATCAAGCTCATTTAAGTACAGCTTTGAATAGAACTTCGATTTCTACAACTTTTGTGAAGACCCTAAACAGAGATTTTTCCATTTAGATGGTCAAAATTTTGCACATTTTTAAAACTGTCCTGAGAAGGTCCACCTAACGGACATATGTCCCTTCAAAGGGACATGAACTGAGCTAGGACACAAACAAACAGTAGACATGAAGTCCCTCCAAAGGGACATGAACTGAGTAGAAGCGTTGGAATACCCTAGAAGGTCTTCCTAGTGGACATGAAGTCCGCCCAACGAACATTTACGGGTCAAATTCAAGACTTCTAACTCTTCAATCATATCTAACACCTCTCATGCATATCCTATCATTCCTACTTCAATTTCCTCATCATTTACACCTCCATTTTAATTTAAAACATCCACAAAACACATTATACAAGATCATTGATCATAACCAACAAAACATCATTATACTTAAACACATTCATCCTTAATTGTTGATCATGTCAAAGCATTCTTCAGAATTCAACACATATTCAACTCCTTTTATCAACTTCATTTTATCTCTAACTTATCATACTACTTCTTCCCAATTCAAGAAACCATAGTACTTATGACACTACTTCTTCCCATTTCAAGACACCACATTCTCTCATTCGATTAGATCAAAATAGAAAAGCTATAAAATGTCCTGCATACATCTTATACAGCATCACTAACTTGTAACAATCATAACTTTCAAATCTGATCTCCAAAATTTACATACTTTATATCATTGGAAAGCTAAGAAGATAAACTACAACTTCTAAGAAGACAATATTGTCCAAACTAGCCCATATTAGTACAGATTTTCCCCTAAAGTCATAATATAAATTTTATCCCTATAGATGCTTGAAAATGAAATGTGAAAACTTGGAAAGTTATAAGCGAAGCATAAATATATTTCATTAACATCAAAGGAAAAAGAGTTTTACGAAGCTTTAATGGGCATTTCAAGACCCAAAATACATCATTGGTCTCATAATCCAAAATACAAAAATAAACATGAACAGGTAATACTTGAAATGCGGTTAAAACATTGAGTTTTCATAAACTAACTTTAAATAAAAAATAAATTTAGCAAATCTTGGAGTGATGCCTTGGCTTTCTCTTACTCGATCTCTTGCTCATCACATGGAGATGGGGAGGAATGGGGGTGAGCTTAAAATCGCGTGGGTACCTAGTTTATAATGGAGAAACGAGCAAAACCATTGAAATTATTCATTTTCATGGAATCCATAAAACACTTATTTCTCAAATTCTCAACTTGCCAAACAATTCATAAACAACATAAGATATGTATTCATCAACTTGTCAATAAATCATAAGCAACTTAAGCACTCATAATGGCTGGGGTAGTCCATATACTTGAGGGAGTTCTTGCGAATCTCCGATAAACTTGAGGGAGTTCTTACAAATCTCTGATAAACTTGAGGGAGTCTTTGAAGGAGCTCCATGTCATTAGTGGGCAGGTGAGAGAAGCCTTTGACATGGTCAACGTGCACGTGACATTCTTGAATGGACCACCACAAACTCACACTAACATGAATTTTATATCTTGTAAACATCTTGCCCAAAAGACACATTTCGAAAGCATAATTTCCATAAGCATGATATTTTTCAAATACAATTTTCATCATCATTTCATAAATCCTCATCAAGATTCATGTACCAACATATAACAAATAGTTCAATCATTCAAGAAGCAATAAATGCAACATTTATAAAACAATTGAAATCATTTAATTTTATTGATTGGAAAATTTCTTATAGCTCATTAACTCAATTATAAACAAGTAACCCACCTTGAATTCCCTGCTTAAAACTTGCTCAAAAATTCCTTTCCTCTTGCTCCTCTTGCCTTCTTTGATTCCCTTCAACATTGACAAAATTCCCAATTCACTAGGACTTCCAATTGAGAACCCAACAAGCATATTCACTAAAAATTGATTCTAGAATACTTAAACTCATCCATTTCCTAAGCTTCATAACCCAAAACCTTATAAAAATCAAAAGATTACACATGAACTTACCTTGAATCTTCACCAATCAAAGAGTTTGTTGACTCTAATGAGAGCTCTTCTCTTCCTCTACTTTTTCTCTTCTTGAACCACCTCAAAATCTCTCTTGAAAGCTAAGAAATGATGGAACCCTAACCTTTCTTCTTCTTTTTCTCTCTAATTGCCGACTCTCTCTCTCATTTCTCTTTCTTTCTTATGTTTTTCTCTTCTTTCTCTCCCTCAATTTCGTTTTTGTCCACTTTAAAAGCAAGACAACACGTTTCCTTTTCCAATTTTGCCCTTAATGAGTAGTAAAAGTCATTCCTACCCTTCCTTATATGCCTTGTGCCTTTTAATCTTAAGTGACATGCCAAAATTGCCCTTAAAGCAATCTTACTACTTTAACACTTTAATTCAATTAACCTATGTCATAAAATCTTACTAACATTAACATAATAAATAACTCCACAACATAAATCCTTAAAGACCTCATAATTAATTTAAATCATGCTTATTCATCAAGAAAAAATTCAGAGGCCAACATGCTTCACACCAAGGGATAGGATGTGTTTTGATACAGTATGGCAGAGTGACTGCATATGCATCGAGACAGTTAAGGTATCATGAGTTCAACTATCCGACTTATGATTTAGAATTTGCTGTATTAGTGTTTGATTTGAAGATTTGGAGACATTATTTGTATGGTGAAACATTTCAGATATTTACAGATCATAAAAGTTTGAAATATTTATTGAGTTAGAAAGAACTAAATATGAGAAAAAGGCGACGGATTGAATTACTTAAGGATTATGATTGCACGATTGAATATTATGGCTGATGCACTAAGTAGGAAATCTAATAGCAATATGGCATAAATTCAGACATCAAGGTTATAACCTAGTTCAACTGAGAGCATTGAATGTTGAGCTGAACTTGGGCCAAAATGAAGCATTATTGGCTACATTGAAGTTTAGACCAGTATTACATGAAAGGATCAGAAAAGCTCAAAGAAAGAATCCAGAAGTAGTGAAGCTTATTGAGAAGTTAAAACATAATCTGAATTTTGAGTTTGAATTGAGGGATTATGCATTATGGTTTAAGCAGAGATTATATGTACCCATTGTGGATGATTTGAAAAAAGAGATTTTGGAGGAAGCATATATAGCAGCCTATGCTATGCATCCTATTACTACCAAGATGTATAGTACTATAAAACAACATTTCTGGTAGCCAGGGATGAAGAAACAAGTGGCGAAGTATGTTGCTAAATGTTTGACTTGTCAACAGATTAAAGTAGAGCATCAGGCCTTAGTTAGGAAGTTACTGTCATTGCCTATTCTGGAATGGAAATGGGAGGGGATCACTATAGATTTCATTATGAGTTTGTCAAGGAATCTGAGGTAATATGATGCCATATGGGTATTATTGACAACTTGACAAAATTGGAGAGAGAATAATACACTAGATCAGTTACCCCAAAAGCATATAAATAAGGTATTGAAATTACATAGAGTTTCACTGTCTATTGTATCAGACCAGGACCCCAGATTTACTTCTAAATTTTGGGGTAGTTTATAAAGAGCTTTAGGTATAAGGTTAAACTTTAATACAACCTTTCATCCTCAGACTAATGGACAAAGTGAGAGGACTATTAAGACTATTGAGGATATGCTCAGATCTTATGTTTTGGAGTTCTAAGGAGCATAGGATCAATATGTAGCTTTTATTGAATTTGCATGCAATAATCATTATCATAGTAGTATCGGTATGGAACTATATGAGGCATTATATGGCAAAAAGTATCGATCGCCTTTGTATTAGGATGAAATGGGTTGAAGGATTGTTGAAGGCCCAAAGTTGATTCAATATACTGTTGATAAGGTTTAACTGACCCGCAGTAGAATTAGCACAACTCAAAATAGGCAGAAAAGTTATGCAGATCAGTACCGGAGAGATATGGAGTACTAAGTGGGAGATAAAGTGTTTCTAAAAGTATCACCTTGGAGAGCAGTGCTAATGTAACATCCTGTTACCTATACATACGGTTAGGACAATTGTTGGTGAGACATTTATATGACTTAATCTAAATGAACGTTAGACATAAGTTATTTGTGGCATATATTTTGGTTGGCACATTCATCCAATTATCTATGCTTTCATTTGGCATTTTTGGGTAAGTATGACAAATTGTTATTATGACAAATGGTGAATCAATGGTGATAAATAGTACACGTGAGGAGCATGGGGATAATATTGTTTAAGTTAGGAAGGCTCTATTACAGATTGTAATTATGACAAATGGTGAGTCAGTGGAGATGAATAATAAACGTGAGGGGTATAGAATGAACTCACGTATTATATTGTTTAAGTTAGGAAGAATGTATCATAGCTTCCATTCCTAACGGAAATACTCCATATAGCAACTATCTCTCCTGATCTCCATCACCGAATAGCGATCTAGCAGTCCTTGTGGTGTTGATTCCTATTTCAGTATTAAAGCACTTACACTAAGCACTTGCTAAGCGAGTAGGTGGTTAGAATGTTGTTTCCACTGTGTAAATAAGCATGTGCATGTTTGATATACATATATCTGCATGAAAAGGGGGTTTGCAGTGTAGAGAATAGATATGAGGGTTCTGGATATTAGTTAAGTTAAAAAGTAACCACAGAAGAAAGAACATGCAGAAAGAATATGTGAACATAAATAGCAGTCTGTGATTTTGGTATGTATGTGAGTTTTGGCTCCTTGAAGTTGTTTGGTGTTTGGAGCTAAGGAGGGAGTAGTATAAATGATACTTGCCTATTTGGAAGTATAAAAGCAATGGAAATGATGTATAGAATTTGTATAGGCACAAGAGATGATATATTCTGCTCCTCCTGCCTTCTATATTGTATCCTCTGTGGTGACGTCAATTTCCTCTAGGTGATGCCATCTTCTTCTGTAAGGATGCGAATGCATCCTCTACGAATCATTCTCTGTTGTAAGTTCTCTTATAGATGCAAATGCATCCTTTATGAGTTATTCTCTGTCATAAGTTATCTTCTTCTGTGAGGATGCATCGTTGTCAAGATGCATTCTTCTATAAGCCAGACTTCATCTATGTTTCGTATCCTCTGTGAACCAACTTCTTTTGTGATGATGTCATCTTCCTCTGAGTGATGTCATCTTCCTCTGTATTGCTTCGTCTATGTTACTGTTCATGCTCTTCGTCTGTGTTACTGTTCACAGACGAATGAACTTCGTCTATGTTACTGTTCATAAATTTCTTCTATGTTTTGCTTCTTCTATTTTCTTCTATACCTATCTTTTGCCCATTGTTGACCCCTCAGAAGATATAATTGACCTTTGAGGTCTGGATGAAAGTTGTAGATCTTGGAATCCTCTTTCAAAAAATTTAAGGAACATGTTGATTCGATCCCTCTAAAGAAAGTTATGGCAATAGTAAAACATCGTCTGTTTTACTGTTCCCAAACTTCTTTTGGGTCACTGTTCATCGAACATCTTCTGCCCGATTTTTGACCCTCTAAAAGGTAATATTGGTCTTGAAGTCTTCATAGAATTTGTATATCTTGATGCCCTCTTTTGAATCATGTAAAGAACAATTGAATTTGATCTCTGTAGAGAAAGTTATGCTAAGAGGAAAACTTCTTCTGTGTTGACGTCAGCTCCCTCTGGGTGATGTCATCTCCTCCTGTAAATCGTCTTCTTCTGTAACTCATCTTCTTCTGTGAGGTCACATTCTCTGTCAAGATGCACCTTCTGTAAATGAACTTATATCCGTTGCATTCCCCTAAGTTTACGAGAGGCCAATAAGGATTGAATCGTAATATTGATAGTTTACAATAAGTTTCGATAAGAGAGAAAGAGGTTATGAAGAGACCCCAAAATCTGCCATTGAACATTCATCGTGCATATTTTCTATAGTTTGATATGTTTAGTACGTTTTTACAAAAAGCGATAAATGTGAATGTGCTTTGTTTGTTTTAGAGGAGCACACCGGACGACAGTCAGACATTTCCGGACTATCCAGGCAATAGCTTCTGGTAGTGTACTGTGAGTCAACCTAGATGATTTCCTAGGATTGATTTGTTTCGTATGCACCTTGATTTTGTTAAACTCCCAGTATTATCGAACTGTTGTGTGATGCTTCTGGATGTCGGACCTAAGGTCCGAGGAATTAAATAGTTGGGCATGTATTGGAAGTGTTCGATTTGATATTTTGATATGAATGTATGAATGATATTTGATTCTCAGTGATAGATGAATGCCAGACTGAGGTCCGTTGAGTATGAAACTATTATCTGAACATTTGTATGAGATTTTGTGTGTGATTTGCTCAGGATTTGATGCATTTCATAAAATGCATGCTCAGATAAAGGCTTTATGACATGAGATGCCAGATAGGAGCGCTTTCACTTAGAGCTTTGCTCCATGATAATTCTATTCTGCACATCGAGCTATGCTCCGTGAATATGTTCTGATTGAGCCTTACGGGCTAAAACATCTGTATCTGTCTATGAAAGGCTCTCAGTCACAACAATAAGAACGAATAAGAGTCTCATGCATGTCTGATGCAATTATGTGCGCAATTTGTAAACGATATGCAAGTTGTAATGAATGATCTTCTGTTATGTGAATTACTGAATACATGCTTATTTGATGAAATGAATAATTGCGATAAATGTGTTGTCTTTGTGTAATCCAGTGAATTCATCAATGATGGTTCACTCACTGAGTTCGCAAAACTCACCCAAAATTTGCAATTATTTTTTAGGATCAGAAGATTACCCCGTTAAGCTAACGGGAGTATACCTACCAAATATAAGTGAAAGATAGAGGTCGGGATCAGTTCGCGTATATATTGCATTTTTCTGAACTTGTATTGAGTTATTTAATTCAAAACTTCTTGTATACTCAACAATATATGTTTTATCAATGAATGAAGTGAATGTTTTGTTTATCAGTGAATGAAATAAATGTTTGAACGATAATGCCTTTCG
>JANZXR010079591.1:0-11070 GCA_027575705.1 Erythroxylum echinodendron
AAAAGTCCACTTTACCCTTGGTACTTAAGCTATATACCGAAAATACCCTCAATTTCCTCTCATGCATTTATTCCATACGCTATTATGCTTAAGTTAGCGGAAAAATTTCAGGGGGCCGACAATAATGCTCGAGAGAACCATCAAAATTTCTTTTGATATGAAAAAATCATTAAAAACTAACAATATTTGTGTTTGGTGGACGAGGAACAAGAGTTTGTGTGTTATTGCGATGGAGAGAGCTGATCTCTTCAAGTATAGCTTCGTACTAGTGAGAAAATTTGTTGTCTTGAGTAAAGACGTGTGGTTTTAAGGATTATTTTGGCTAGTGAGAGTGTAAGCTATATACTCAGAAAAGTTATAAGGGGTATATGTATGACCTCGAGTACGTATGATCATAGGATTAGTAGGTTGTTATGATGAGTTTTCGATATGGGAGGAGGAAGTATAGGGTAGAGGTGGAAGAGGTAAAGGTAAATGAATAAGAGAGGGGGAAGGTGAGGTAGAGGATGACATGGGTAGATTTTTATAGGGAAAGAGATGTTTAAGGAAGCGTACATGAAGGGAAATGTAAAGTTTACTGGTGATGGGATCAAAGCACTGATAACCCTTATATTAGGAGGAATAACCAAGAAAAACACATTATATAAACTTTGGTGTAATTTTCTCCATATGGGTAAACTCGAGATAGGGAAAACAGGCACAATCAAATACCCAACGATGAGTACGGTTAGGCTTGTTATAATAAAAGACTTTATAGGAGATTTGTGATGAAGAACAGAACTAGGTAATAGATTGATAAGGTAAATATTAGTGGTGAATGATTCAAACCAATGAAACTTAAGGAGGGAAGTGTAAAGGAGAAGAGTGAGACTAGTTTTAATTGTGTGATGAATTCTACACTCAACAAGGCCATTTTGTTGGGGTGTATAACGACAAGAGATACAAAGGGTGATATTATTGGAAAGAATATAGTAACCAAAGGTATTTAATGAGTTCCATTATATTGTAAGGTTTGTATAGTAATGGAGAATAGATTTTCAATGGTTGTTCATAAGTTTTGTAGGTCAGAGAAAAAATCCACGTAAAATGACTAAATTCATCCACAAAGTTAATGAAATATCTATAACCAAAGTGCGAAAGTGATAGGAAAGGTCCCCAAATATCACAATGAATTAGTTATAAAGGTTTGGAAACAATTCGAGAAGAAATAGGAAGTAAACAATGAAAACTTTTGCTTTAAAAATAAGAAGTATGTGATGCATAGAAAGTAGCTCCATAACCTTTATCACATAATTGGCTTACACTCAACAAGCTATGTTTCAATCCATCAACATCAAGAACATTATCAATAGAGGCAGAGTTAAAGTCACCAATTTTACCAATTTTGGAGACTTATGCGTTGCTTTTATTGGCAAAAACAACATTACCTCCATCTTTTCTTTCAATTTAGTTTAAATGTGATATTTCACCTCTCTGTTTCTTAAACAACCACTATCAACTATCTATTTATTTTCTTTTGTCTCTATTTTGAAGCATCTTTGCAGAAAGTATTATCTTATTTTAGGTACCCAAATTTTTTTGGGTCCTTTCAGGTTAGTAGCTTGACCTTTCGATCTACAAACATAGATTTGAGATAATTTCTCCATTTTATGAAATTTACAAGAGTGAATAATGTGACCATGTTTACCACAGTAAAAGAATAAAACAAATAAATGAGAATTGCTATAATTTCTACTATATATCAGGGTCTTGTTGTTTTGATTATAGATATTGCTGGATTTAATAAAGAAATCCTTGTATGGCCTAATATTATTATTTTTATTATAGCCTATTCTAGCTTTATCAAAAACTCATTTACCATACCAAGTAGAGCATCAAGATTGTTCTTTCTATCAATAGACTTTGCAAGATCTTTTTCTAGAGATAAGATCTTTCCTACACATTTTTCTTTCTTAAGTTCTAGGCCGACAACCTTTTCTTCTAGTTTTCGTACTGTATCATAATCATTCTCAAGCAAAGTAGTTTTCAACTTAGCTAATCTTTCTTCCAGAACTTCCTTTTCAGAAATCTTTTGCTTATAATCATCCTCAAGAGATAAATTCTTGGTTGACAGATTTTCATTCACAGATTCTAATGATTTAATCTCACTCTTCAAGGATGCTTCATTATTCTTAAATTTCTCAACTTCTTTGAAATACTTCACTATCAATTTTTTGTACTAATTATACAATTCATTATATGCATTTTTCAATTTATAAACTTCAATATCAGAGTCAGAATAATATACCTCATTGTCTCCTAATTCAACCATGAAGCAAATGTTGATGACTTCTTTTGGCTCTTCTTCTTCAAAGTTCTCAGAAGCCTCATCTGACCAAGCTGCAGTCATCGCTTGCTTTTGGGGTTTTTTGTTCTCTGAATTTTCCTTTTGAAGAAGAGGACATTCAAGTCTTGTGTGTCCAGGGGTTCCTGCAATGATAGTATATGATTTGATTATTTTGTGTATTGCTATTGGTGTTATTGCCTTTTGATAGGAACCTGTTGTTCCTAGCTTTTTTGTTTCCTTCTCTTTTCTTCATTAGCTTCTTTTTATAGAATCAGGCATATTTTTTTACCATGAAGTTGAACTCATCATCTCCATCTATTTGCAACTCGATGCCACTTTCATCACCATTTGATTCATTAGTTTCTTTTAGTGTCATTCCTTTTCTATAAAAGGACCCTTAATCTCGCCTAAGCTTGGTTTTATGGATCATAAGATTTCCTTGTAGCTAGTCGAGTGAAATAGTGCCTAGATCCTTTTTAGTTTCTAAAGTACCTTAGGCCTCCATTCCTTTGGTAGTGATCTTAGAATTTTTGTTACAAGTTCTTCATTAGGATGTATCTTTCCAAGTTCTTCAAGGTTGTGACAATGTTTTTAAAGTGTCCAAAGAATTTGTCTATAGTCTCTCCCTGTTTTATGCTAATAGCTTTTTATTGATGTAATAAAAGAATTATTCGATGTTTCTTTACCTCATTCGTTCCTTCAAAGGTGACTTGTAGTTTATCACACATTTCCTTTACTGTAGAGCAGTAAGATATCTTCTCATATTCTTTTAGAGGTAATGCATAAATCAAATGATGTTTTATTTTATCATTTAGCTGTGCATTTCTTCTATCATCATCAAACCATACTTTTATGTTTTTTCTAGTGGGAAGTGTAGCTCCAACTCAGATGGCTTGCTAGACTTCAATATCTACAAATTGGAGATAGATTTCCATTCTTTCTTTCTAGTATAAGTTGTTGTTTCCATTAAAGTAAGGAGGCTTTTAGATAGATTGTCCTTCAAGTCTTCTCAAATTGTTTTCCATGATCTATCATGTGCTGTAAAACACAACAAATGTGAAACCTCACTCTGATATTAAATGATAAAGCAACCATAGGCAAGAGAGGGTGAATTATATGTATATAAAAATTCAAGGTACTTTCAAATCAAAAAGACCCTGCTAAATAAAATAAAGAGAATGGTCCTATAAATTTTCAAAAGGATCCTATCAACGCTGAAAAAGAAAAGAGCTTGTTAATTGGAAAGGAGTTTGTTATTTCTCAAATAGAAAGGAGCTAATTAATCATAAAAAGCCTACTAACGCTCAAAACTATAGGAGCCTGTTTAATTGATAGGAGCCTGCTAACTTTAGAAAGAAACCTCTTGTGAAATAAAAATAGAAGAAGCCTACTAAAAAACTGAAGGAGCCTCTCGAAAACTTATAATGCAAACTTTTAAAAGTAAGGAAGAGAGAGAAAATGACATAGTAGATTTATACTAGTTCGGATTATAACGAACCCTACATCCGGTCCCTAAGTATCCAACTTGAGTATTTCACTATAAAATCAAGTAGAAATTTGATGAGCCTCTTCAAGCTCACAATTGTATATTTTCAAAATTCGTTAACCTTCCACAATAGTAGTATTTTGCTAGTCTCTACAAGCTCTCAACAAATGAAAACGTAATTTACTCAATATGAGCTTCAATGATCACTATCTCAAAATAATTTTAGGGATTTTATAATGATAAGACTTTTAAAAGTACTAATGATGTGAATGTACATTGAAATTTTGGATTCCATAATTTTCTGTATATTTGTGTGTATCACAACTATAATGGTTCTTCCTTAAGTAGGCATTTCGTTCAACTGGTTGTTACATCATTTCCGTTCTAGGATGACTTTATATCATTGATATCATCTTTGCTGGAATCTTCAATGTTCAACCTTAACAAGAAAAAATATGGCAATGTCTCATAATTGATCATCGAAAAATATAGGAAGAGCAAGATTCTTTCAGATATTGTAAACTAAATAAGGTAAGTTCATAAAAGAAGTTTCCTGCTAGAAAGGAAGTATTTATCTTACGATTTTATTTCCTTTTGAGAAATATATCAATACCTATATAAAGAAGTAAATCCAAATTGAATTTTGAAATATTGTAAGTTTATCATCAAAATTGTTAATCATAACCTTGAGCTATCAAATTCTTGAAACTTATTTTCATTCGTTACATAATGTGTGTTTTACAATCTAAAGTCTCATTATCTATAACCAGGACCGTTCCTAATGTTTTATAGGCTTTGGCAAGGTAAAAAGAAAGGCTCCAATAAATTGGCAATATACAAATTTGTAAGCTTTAAAAGTATATTTTTATTTTTAAAATTTAATATCCATATATAAGTGACTCAATTTATAAGTCTACATACTCAACAAAATACTAAATGATTATAACATTAGCTAATAACATCTTACAAACGTCAGAAGCAATAAAATCATTGAAAATAGTAGTAATAACAACAATATAGTAGTATTAACAATCGAACATCAATATCATATTGCAAAACACCAAGAAAATTGCATTAGCAAGCATACAGATGATCATGATTTATGAAAAATAATTTCTCTGTACATTTAAAGATGTAAAATCCTTAATAATAGCATCAAGATCAATATTGTCCAACATATCCTTCTCAATATATAAAATAGATAAACCATTCAACCTTTCTTATGACATTGATGACATCAAGTAAGTTTTCAATAGTTTTAACTTTGGAAAATGTCTCTCAACTAAGCTACAATCACAAGTATAGTCAATAGTATTCGATAAGCAATTGAAACATTTGGATAACAATCTGTTGCTTTAACAAATTCTAAAATTTCAACTGATGACATTAACCCATTTGGAAAAGTCATTTGCAACCCTTTTAATTTAGCAAAAAGATCATTTAATCCACATCCGACACATTATAAAGTTGTTGAAAAATTAGTGCAACATTCTTTTTATTCATTATCATCCAACGACTTCAAATTCATTGAATTAAATCAGAATCCAAAAGTATTTTCAAATGTCATGAATTGTTCAAATCTATTCTTTAACAAAGCAATTGGCATATCTACAATAATTAGAAAGTAATTAGCACTTAAAGAACCCTCAGTTGAATGTAATTCTCCATCGTGATCACTTTCATCAAATTATATTTTTCCTAATAATACAACATCTAGTTAGAAATGTAGGGTCTACTCATCTCATGTTCAAGACTTTTGGCAATATTCATACTAGAGGCAAACCTTTCGTCTCTATATTTCTTAAAAAATACCATCACATATTATAATTGCTTTATGGTGGCATCAATTCATATAGATTTAGACTACAACTTTTACTCACCATAATAATAGCGAATAAAATATCATAACAAATAACCATACCAAGTAAGAAGTCATAAATCTCAATTAAATTAACCAAACTTTTCACTTCACTCTTTGACTTAGCATCATCACAAGATCTATATAATTTCATCAAATCCAATTTTATCTGAGTAGCTTGAAATCTAATATCTTTAACACGTTCTATTAAACTCTCCTAACAAGTGTTAAACAAGGATTTCATGGTTTAAGCCCAAAACATTATCCAGTAAAACCTTTCACCTTTTAGGAGAAGTTGAAAATATTTCATATATACATTGTACAACTCCAAAAAATAAAAACAGCTTAAACACAAGAATATTTTAATTCACTAGAAGTAAGATTAAGATTATGACAAGCACATTGTATATATAATGCCCTCGGATTTATTTCAAGTAATCGCTTTTGAACCCTTTGGTGTTTTTCCTTCATTTTAGAATCAGTTTCATAACTTGACCTTTACATTATGGACAAAAATATCGTAAGACTTAAATGCATTTAATAATTCATTGAAAAGTCCCATTCCAAATGTGTTACGTACTTTCAAAAACTTTAAAAAGTACTCCTCTATTTTTATTTTTTATTTAACATATTCACACACATACTAATAAACTCATTTGTTCTTGATGGCTTAAATCTGGGGCACAATCAAGAATATTAAAAAAAGTATTTCACCTCTTTAACGATCCTTATGATAGAAAGTTTAACACTATAGGCCAATAAAGAAAGTAACTCATTTTGCATTTTATGACCAAGATAATGATGATGAATTTCATGATTTTGCAAATGTCTAACATGATCTTGCATTATTACATCAAATCTAGCAATCATCTCAAACAATCCCAAAAAATTAATATCACTATCTTGGTAAAGATTCTCTTTAGATCCTTTAAAGCCAAATTATATTTAGCAAGAAATTTCACAACGGAAACTATTCTTATCAAAACTCGTCTCCAACTTTCTTTCTCCTTTACAATTTATTATTTTCATCAATTATTTGATTTTTTCGCAATTTTACTTTTATTTCATTCCAATTTCTCATATTAGTAATATGCTCAACACTATTCTCATGTTCTTTGAATCTCTTACTAAGATGCTTCCAATCTCTAAATCCATCATTTGCTAATGCACTTTGTTTGCTATTAGATTTGAACAACAAAAATATATTTAGAGTAAACAACCATTTCCTATCACTAATCTCTCTATTACTCAATTTTCTAGAATAATAAGAATATGAAAAATGCCGAGAGGTGTTATCTAAAGGAAACATAAGATTCAATTCTCTTATAAGCCCTTTTTCATCTAAAATTTCCCTTACTTTATTATCAAGATTATTCCAATTTCTGGGATCATAAATATCCAATATAAGGATTGGTTGTTCACCTACCCTTAAATTTTCTAAATGGATGCATTTGGTACATGATTACGCTCACTCAAATTACTAATATCCTTATGAATATGAAACTCATCACTTAAATTTTCTTTATATTGCTCAAAATTATCGTCACCAAATTCCTCAGGATTCTTATTGGAGGAGCCTATTCTTTTAATAAATTTATTAATTACTCCTCTTTTGGATTTTATTAACTGTTCAACTTTTTTCTTTGTTTTCTTTTTTCACTTCCAAACAAATATTATTTAGGCAACATAATATAAACCAATTATAGCACAATTAGACTAGAAAAAGAACAAAGCACTTGTATGGAATTGGAAAAAGTTTGCAGGCATATCAGAACACCAATAGCTCGACAATACATCAAAAAGATATATCAGGGGTATTATATCTATGATAGAGGAAAAAATAAAGAGCAAATTTTAATATCCTCTGTTAAAAATGTAAAAGTAATGAGCAAACTCTTATAATAGAGAAACACTAATTTCTAAAATAACAAGAAATTAATATACTTAGGAGAAAAAAGATTGAATTATATTTAAAATAATGAATAATAATAATAATTTGAATTAATAAAAGTATTAATAAAATGTTCAAAATTTGAATTTACTATGAAATTAGTTTGACATTAATCTTATAATTAATATTATTGTGGTAATTTATTATATAAATAGAACTTTTTAGCAACTAAGTATTTATGTAAAAATAAATATTACACATCACTAAAGTTATTAAAAAATTAATAGAACAACCCAAAATTTTTACCTAAACCTAATTGTTATGTAAACACTTTTCTTAATTGTTCATGCTTCTTTAGTTGGGTGTTTATCTCAAACATGGATGTTTCAACCTATTTATCACTCTTTAACTCTCATTCTATTGGATTCTTTTTTAATTAAATCTATAATTGTTATTAATTGATAGTTTGTTTCTAATTGTAAGTGGTGTTGTAGGTGTATATGCTACCAATTGTTCTAAGTTATTTACCTAAAATCATTTCATTCTAAGTTATTTACCTAAAATCATTTATACTTTCTATATTATTGTTATCATTAATCGAGATGAGTTCTTTTATAAATATACACGTCTTCTTTATACCACCTATTAGTTAATCACTACTTGATTAAGTTTTTATATATTTTAATTCACTTTTGCATCTCTTCAGCTCTTGTTTATCATATTCTGATATTAAACTTAATGTTCACTACTAATCTTTTCTACATCACATTTCAAAAACATTATGAATCTATGTGGCTTGCAAAAAAGAAAGTTTTTTTATATAATCAAAGCGTGAAATAATAATGATTCTCTATATTCATTATAAAACTTAATTGATAAGAGGTTTATCATGTAGACATAAACATTGTTAGACATTGTATGTACGAGTAAATGTTGTCAAAGGATACAAATTAATTATAAAGTATTCCAGTTTTTAGTAAGCTGAAAAATATATAGGAAAAATCAATCAATCCCTAGAAAGAATTTATATATCTCCAAACAAATTGACCTTTAATTGAATTCCTTTACCACTCCTTGTTTATGTAGAAGGGTTATATCGGCTGGCCTCCAAAATTTTTCGTTGAGTTAAGCATAATATTTTATGGAATAATCATGGAATTCGAATTTTGGCCTTAGAATAAATAGAATTGTTAAACATGATTTAAATGAATTATGAGGTCAAGATAGAATAATTATTGGAGTTTAATTATTTATTTCAGTGTTAGTAGGATTTTATTACACTGGTTAGTTCAATTAAAGCAGTAAGAATGTATAGAGGGCAATTGTAGCAAGTCTCTTAAGTTTAAAAACCATTAAGCATTAAATGAAGGGTAAGGTTGACTTTTCACACTCATTAAGGGTAGAATTGGAAGAGGAAAATGTTGTCTTCTTCATTAAATGAAAAAAAGTGAATTGAAGGGAGAGAAGAAGTGAAGAACAAAAAAGAGAGAGAAAAGGGAAGAGGGTTTCGACCATTAGAGAGAAAAAAAAGAAGACAAGCTTAGGTTTCATCTTTTCTTAGTTTTCAAGAGTAAATTTGAGATTACTCAAGAAGAGAAAAAGAAAGAGGAGAGAAGAGCTTCCATTTGAGCCAAAAATCTCTTTGTTTGGTGAAGATTCAAGGTAAACCCAATTTTTTAAATCCTTTACAATTTGGAAGGAATTTTGATTCATAAAGCTTAGGAAATACATGAGTTTAAGTATTATGGAATCAATTTTTAGTAAATATGCTATTTGGATTCCCAATTTGTATTCCCATTGAATCAGATTTTTGTCAATGTTAAAGGAAATCAAGAGTGGCAAGAGGAGTAAGAGGAGGGGCATTTTTAAGCAAGTTTTTAAGCAAGGAATCCAGGTAGGTTACATGTTTATAGTTTGAGTTAATAAGCCATGAGTATTTTCCTAATCAATAGAATTAAATGATTTCAATTACTTTATAAATGTTATATTTATTGTTTCTTAAATGATTTAAGTATTTACTACATGTTTGGTATATGAATCTTGATGATGATTCACGAAATGATGATGGAAATTGTATTTAAAAGATATCACGCTTATGGAAATCATGTTTCCGAAATGTGCCTTTTATGCAATATGTTTACAAGTTATGAAATTCATGTTTGGGTTTGGGTTTGTGGTGTCTATCATGTTATGTCACATACACGTTGACCATGTTAAAAGTATCTCCTGCCTGTCCACTAGTGGCATAGAGCTCCATTACGGACTCCCTCATGTTTATTAGAGCTTCACAAGAACTCCCTCATGTATATGGTTTAACTGCAAGGCTTCTCCATCATGTTTATTGGACTACCCAAACCATTATGCTTGCCTAAGTTAGTTATGATTTGCTTGACAAGTTTGAGATATACATGTATTATGTTGTTTATGATTTGCTAGACAAGTTTGAGAAACACATGTCTTAGGTTGTTTATGATTTGCTTGACAAGTTTGAGAAATACATGCCATATGTTGTTTATGATTTGCTTGACAAGTTTTAGAAATATATGTTTATGGTTTCAATGAATTTTACTACAGCATGAATTTTTCAATGGTTTTGCTTGTCTCTTTGCTATAAACTTGTTTCCCACGAGCTTTTAACTCACTCCCTTCCTCCCTATCTTTAGGTGGCGAGCAAGAGATCGAGAGATCGAGAGTCAAGGCACCACTCCAAGTCTACAAATTTTTGGATTTAAGTTAGGATATGAAAACGCAAGGCTTTAGCCGCATTTCAAGGATTGCTCATTCATGTATATTTTGTATTCTGAGTCCAATGATGCATTTATGTCTTGAAATGCCCATTAAAGCTTTGTAAAACTCCACTCTTTTGAGTTAACAGAAAAAGAGTACTATGGTATCCTGAAATGGGAAGAATTAGTGTTATAAGTTAGAGATGAAATGAAGGTGATAAGGGAGTTGAACATATGCAGAAATTTATGATGAATGTGTATAAGTTTGAATGTTATGTTTTTGGGTTGATGACTAAACATAGATTATGATTTGGTTGTAAATGATATTGAGCTGAAATGAAAGCGAGAATGAAGGGGAAATAATGAGGGAAGTAAGTTAGAAATGATAGATATGCATAAGATGGGTTATATGTAACTTGTAGGAGTTGAAAATCTAGAAATTGGCCAGTAAATTTAGCATCCTGTTACTTATGGGAGGTTAGAATAGTAAATATGAATGATAAATGAGAGCTTAGAGACGCATTTTTGTGTTCATGCATAATATGACATGCTCATACAAGTGAATAGTGAACTTTTCTGCACATGAATTTAAGTGTATAGGCATTCATGAATAATTTCGGGTACAATTGGAGTGAACTGTGAAATTTTTAGAATTTTGAATGTTTCTGCATTAAAAATATTATTGGTTAGTAGAATTATGAGATTGATGAATTTTGGTGAACTTAGGATTTATTTTGTGATTTATAAAATATTATGGAAAATAGGAAAAAGAAGAGAAGAAAT
>JANZXR010079651.1:0-11067 GCA_027575705.1 Erythroxylum echinodendron
TGCACATTCTTTATCTTACGGGGCGGGGGGGAGGGGGGGGGGGATTTTAGCGTTAATAGGACTGTTAGGAAGGTTTTAGAGTGTGGGTTTTACTGGACTACCTTATTTAAAGATGCTTATGCTTTTTGCAAGTCTTGTGATAAATGTCAAAGATTTGGGAGTCTAAGTAGAAAGCATGAAATGCCTTTAAGACCTATGCATTTTTGTGAAATTCTTTTATGTCTGGGGCATGGATTTTATGGGTCCCTTTCCTCTTTCATTTGGGTTTTCAATATATTACTTATAGTAGATTATATGTTTAGGTGGGTAAAGGCAGTGCCAATTAGGAAAGATGATTCTTCTACTATTGTCAAGTTTTTACATTCTCATATATTTTGTAAGTACAACATTCTAAGAGCAATGGTCAGTGACCAAGGAACACATTTCTACAATAGGACCATCAAGTCTCTACTTGCTAAATATGGAGTTCATCACAAGTTGGTCACTCCTTACTACCCTCAGACAAATGGGTTGGCTCAAGTCTCCAATCGGGAAGTGAAGTGGATACTAGAAAAGATTGTGAAACCATCCCGAAAAGACTGAAGTGAAAGGCTTGAGGAGGCATTATGGGCTTACAAGAATGCCTACAAGACCTCAATAGGCATGTCTCTTTTTCGGTTGCTCTATGGCAAGTCTTGTCATCTACCTATGGAGATCGAGCACAAATCTTATTAGGCGATCAAGGCATGTGATGCAAACTAGTCACAAGTGTACACGTGCTAAGTTTTAATATTTATAACCTTGGTAAATATTGCAAGCGCACGGTTCGTTCGTGTAGTACCTAAGGTATCGATCCCACAAGGAGGGCTAAACTAGTCCTAAAATCTAAAGTCGTACTAAACTACAATAATTCAAAAATATATAAGAGTGCAGAAAATAAATAAATCAAAAAATTAATTTCAAGAATTGAGTTAAGAAATATAAATATGAAAACAAATCACACAACCAATTCCAAAACAAACCTAAAAACTATCAAGTGAGAGAAAGGGTTTTTAATTTGAAATTAATGAAAACCTAATCAATTATACAATTATCAACTTACTGGGTCTAGACGGTCCTAACGTGAATTACTATCTCTCGAGTTATAATTCTTAACCCTGATTGATGATCCCCAATTTAAATTATGGAATCGTGATCTCTCGATTCATGATTGACCCAAAACCTAAATTAGTTTTAAGTTGTCTACTAACCTATTAGGAATCTATGCTCGATCTCTCATTACACGACTCTATCGATTCGATCCAATTCCTTACCTATCAATTCCCCTAACTCTCATTAGCCCAAATTGATTATTTCCAATCGGCTTACCCTCTCAGTTTATTGTCGAATTATTACTAACAGAAATTGAATCACAATTGAATCAAAAGAAGCACAACCAATTAATCTTTATTAATCTCAAGAATTGAAAATCTGAAGGTGAGTATAGACAATAATCAATACTCAACAACAACAATTTCAATAAATATTCTAATTTCATATATAAATAAAATTGAAATAAACAAAAAACTACTATCGGAACAGATTATGGAGGCAGCGACAATGGGAAACTACCTATTTCGGGAAGTACATCGCGTCAAGCTTCATCTCCTTGTCTTTCTTCCTTCGTCTCCTTCCTTAATCTCTCAAAAAACTCTCTAGGGTTTTTCTAGAATGCGGTTGGTGTGAAAGCTCTCTATTCAGACTCTCTCCCCTTTGTCTCTGTCCCATCATGATCTATTTATACGTTAGGCACTCTAGGTCAAAGTTAAGGTTGAAACGATCCAAAAAATCTTACAAAATTAGAGTTTTTTCTTCAGCCAGATGCAGGCCATGATTGTGGCCCTATCTGCCATGATTGTGGCCAGCGCCTAAACCTTTCTGTCACGATCGTGGCCCTATGTGCACGATCGTAGCCTGAATAGAAGCTCTCTGTCATGATCATACCTCCATGTGCAAGATTGTGGCCTGGCTACTCTAGCTCTTCCTTGTCTTTCACGATCGTGGCCTGGCTACTCTGGCTTGTCCTTGTATTTCACCATTTACCCTAAAATACTAACAAACCCATCAAGGTACCTCAAAAATATAACAATTAAGCTTAAAGACTCATACTAACCCATAAAAGCACTTAAACACATAAACTAACACAATTAACACATAAACACGCTCAACACTCAATTTAACACTAAATATGTAACAAATTAAACCTAAAACACAATGCAATTGACAACTATCAACATCCCCACACTTAAATATTTGCTTATCCTCAAGCAAATAAAACAACAAACATGAAGCACACAATGCAAAAAAAAAAAGGCAATGGCTTCAACTTCATGAAATAAATTTAATCTTGAACACAATCTAACAAGTTATAACTAATCATTAACTGGAAAAATCTATATCTAAAGGCATTTAACTAAGTATACATGTTAATTGGGATCTAAGTGCTAATTCAATTACCCTTTTCAATTGTACACACATATTAATAATTCTTTGGTCTTTTAGACTTTATAATTGTTCCTAAGTATATTTTCATGAAAATTCAAGCTTATTACAAGTCCGGTAGGTTTTTATTAAGAACATACATTTGTTTCATTTAATTTATAAAACCACAGACTTAGTCTTTTATTCGGAGACAAACATTGGTGATGAATGTCGATTCGGTTACTCGACTAAGTCATTTATTAACAGCTTGGTTGAAACCTCATTATGTCCTTTTGATGCGAAGGCACAAATTTGTGATGTGTGTCGATCTAGGTACTCAACTATTATCATGTTTTCAACTAGCTACTAGCTCTACTCATAACCCGAAGGTCATTGGAATAGTGATTTATTAACAAAACATTTTTTGCCTACCTTGTTGTTTTTAGCTATTTTTTTCATTAAAAATACTAGTTAAGCTACTTAAGTGAAAGGGCCTCAAATTATGAATGAATGTGACAACCTACAGGATGCTAAATTTACACTAAGTCCTAATTAACCTGTATATTTATCCAAAAACCCTGATCTAATTTTGCTAGCTAGTGATCATTTACAACCTACTACACTATGTTCAAAATTAAACAAATTTCACTCATCTAAGCCATTGACACATTCAAACAATTCACACAATACAACCTAATAACTATCATACAGTATGCAAAATCACATTTAAAAGCAAAAACACAAAATCCCTCCCCACACTTGAACAACACATTGTCTTCTATGTGAGAAGGAGGCACACATCATATAAAATAAGTAACGACAAAACAGAAATTAAAGTGACAGTAAGCAAATAAAAATAAACATAAACATAAAAATAACATAAAACTGAAGGCAAATTTGGAAAATAATTTTTTAAAATAGTTGGCTTAGATAGAAGTCCTATGGAGATGGAGGTGGTGATGGTGTTGGAGGTAGAAAATGAACTCCTTGAGACTCAAAATACCAATGGATTCGTCAGATATCCTAGCTTTAGCTCCATTGTGTGCACGCCATCTCCGCAAGTGTCTTGTTAGTCTCTATGATGTCATCCAAAACCTTCTACCAACCTTGTTCTTCTTCCTCTTCTTTCTCAAATTCTTTAATGGTGGATTCCTCTTGTTCCTGCCGAGGTTGTGCCGAGTTTGTGCTCGCCTGACTCGCCCTAATCCTAACATTTGTCTTTTGGCTGATGTCCCTCAATGTCATATTTGTGGAATGGATGATCTCAGTTTGGAATAAGTGATGGTGATTGAGGAAGTCAGGTAGGTGAACTGTTAATCCCCTTCATCCCACACTAAAATGTTCTGCAATGGCAGACACTATGTAGCCCATTCCGAGATGATTGCTCTGCTTGCACTGAGTCACATTAAGGGCATTCAGGACATAGGTGAACGTGCATACAGGAATATTATAGTCTATGCACCACAGTATAAAAAGTTCCTTGGTAGAACACTTGTTAGTTTAGGTCTTGTCAAAGACCAGCTGACATATAAATTTATGCAGCAACAAGTGTTCAAGGGATCGTATGATATTGTTGTGAGCAATCTTTACATAGAATTGCTCAATTCCAGTAAGATCATATTAGTATTGAGATGGACGGAAGTCATCATGTGGATCGATGATGGTTAATTCGGGGAATCCACACATCTTGCATATGCTCATCCCCTAATCTAAACTACAATTCTTTTGTATTCTTGGGTTCAAAGGTTAGGATTTTGAAAAATTCCAATGAAATCTCCTCTTAAATAGAGAATTGAAATCGAATAAATTGAGCCCAATAGATCTTCTCGACTAGATTTTCTAGCTGCTCACGTAATTCTAGCCTATCTAATGTGTCCAAGTGAAAATACTTAGGAACTACAATTTGTTTAGAACGAAGGGAACAGAAACAAGTACCTTCCTCCTCGGTGTAAATTGGAAAAGGTGCTCTAAAATTCACTGTTTGGTTTTTGCATCCCCAGCCCGTAACTTGTTGTCGACCATATGATTCCCGATGGGCTGATTGCCTAATGCGTGACATGATTTTAGTAGAAAATTAGGGAAAAAGAATTCAGAGGTTGAAAATTCTAGAGAGATGTAAGAGTGTTTGAATGCTTGAATTCTAAAGAGATAAAATGAAAATGAAAGTGAAAGTGAAAGTGAAAGTAAAAGTGAAGTTAGAACTGAATATATGGGTGGTAAAAAGGGTAAAATGGTAAAGCTGTTTTAAAACTTTTCGCACCCTTTCTTTTTCTGAATTGTGGCCTGCGGCTTGCCATCTAATGCTTACTCAGTTGCAGGCCACGATCATGGCCTACTAGGCCACAGCTGTGGCCAGCGATGTACTAC
Source organism: Erythroxylum echinodendron (assembly GCA_027575705.1). Taxonomy (NCBI): domain Eukaryota; kingdom Viridiplantae; phylum Streptophyta; class Magnoliopsida; order Malpighiales; family Erythroxylaceae; genus Erythroxylum; species Erythroxylum echinodendron. Next base: position 4,807 of record JANZXR010079651.1, read on the forward strand.
CAATCCTAATTTGTTCCTTTTTGTTCTTTCTCCACTCTTTTCACTTCCACTACTTGATTCTTTTCAGACCCTTTTTCATCTCTCCTTTCATGCTTGCACGATCATCCACATAATTCCCAATTCCTAATCCTTGTCGACTTTTATTCAAAAACAAACTAATCCTAGATATAAAATTTCAAATTTTCAAATAAAATTAACAAAGAACTACTTTTTCATGGTTGCCTCCTATGTAGCGCTTCTTTTAACATCAATAGCTCGACACTCTGTTAAGCTCACGGTGGTTGGAATGAATGGTTCGATGGTAACGTCTTCATTAATCTCAACATTTGCACTTTAGCTACCATACTGCAGTTACCATCGTCCTTATAATTTTCCTTTCGTTGCCTTCTCCTTCGCGAGCGCTTCCTCCCGAAAGCATTCCCAAGATCTTCTATATCCTCCCATTCACCTCAAGGTTTGGTTCTTTGAGATCTATTGGAGGTGAAGGAGATCCGTACTCTCTTGTAGTTACCTTAAATGTCAATTTCTCCTTCCCGATTCGCAGAGTTAATTCACCCCAATCAACATCAATAATTGAGTGCACAGTGGCCAAGAACTAGCATCCAAGAATTATTGAGGTGTCCTCATCTTCGCTGGTATCCAAAATATAGAAGTTCGTGAAAAAGATAAATTTACCCACCTTTACTAGCACATATGGTATAATTCCCAATGGTCTGTGTGATGTTCTATCGGCCGTCTTAACTAAAAACTTAGTGAACACTAACTCTCTTAAACCCAATTTTAGACTGATGTGTAAGGCATCTTATTTATACTTGCACCTAAATTCGTAAATGCCTTGTCTATGATAATCCTTTTGATACTACAGGGGATGAAAAAGTCCCCTGGCTCCTATTTCTTCTTAGCTATGATGGGTTATCTTCCAGTGGTTGCTCCTTAACCTTCTTCTTGACGGACTCCCTTAAATTAAGCTTTGTCTGTACTAGTCCTATCACTTCCTCGACCTTATTTAGCCCAATCTCCTGTAATTTTTCTGCTTCCTTGTTTACATATAACTCCCGTTGCTATATAATAATGAATGGAAATACATTTTGAGTTGCATTGAGAGATTCTATCAGGAGCTCAGTCGAAAGGTCTTCTTTAACCACTTGACCTTCTTCTTTATCTTCTATCTTTCCCAATTCCTCTTCCTGGGCTAACTGATCACTATGACATGTTTCTTTGGATTTGACTGGGTGTTTCTTGGAAGAGTTCTAGCATTTCAAGTCTATATGGCCTCTACTAACTGTCCCACATGGACTTCTAAATTATGTATAAAGAAGGCATGATTCTTTGTTACTTGCTCAAATTTTCTCTCAAGTCTCCTATGTGCTTCCTCCATGCCTCCAATCTTATCCAGAATTCTATCCAACTTTGACTTCATTGATCTTGCTTTATCTTGTTGGAAGCTCGATTGCCCCAAAGGCCTGAACTGCCCTCCATTGTTCTTGTTTGACCAGGAAAAGTTAGGGTGATTCTTCCACCCGGGGTTATAAGTATTGGAGTAGGGATTGTTTCTCCCTCCTAGTCCAAACTGCGCTCCTATATATTTTACTTTCTCCTGGTTGTCCTCTCTCATCAAGTAGCAGTCCACTGTATCATGGTCTGTCTGACCATAAAGCTCACACTTCAGTTGCACAACTTTGACTTAGGCTAAAGATGACCCCTTCATATTACTGAGCTGTCAGGTCAAATTGTTGATCTTAGCTTACATCTCTGTCATTTGATCAACTGTAACAATTCCCTTCTACTCTCGAAAAGTCGTAGGCTGCCTACCTTGCTCACTCGTCCATAGGCAGTTGTTACTTGCCATCTCCTCTATCAGCTCCTCTGCCTCATCGACCATCTTTCGCATTAGAGATCCTCCTAAAACTGCATCGATCTTGCCTCTAGTAGATGGGTTTACTCCATTGTAGAACGTCTATAGAAGGAACTCCTTGGGTAAGTTATGGCGTGGGCACTTCCTCTACAGGTTCTTGTATCTATCCCACGCTTCATAAATCGACTCCCTGTCACCTTGTTGGAAATTAGTTTTTTCTTTATAATCTTTGTAGTCTTGGCCAATGGGAAGTACTTGTCTAGAAAAGCATGCACAAGTTACCCCCGAGTCGTAATATTAGTGGAGCCCAATGAATGATACCAAATCTTTGATCTATCTCTAAGTGTGAAAAGGAACAGCCTAATCCTAACAGCGTCCTCCGACATCTAGTGATACCGAAAAGTATCACATATCTCAAGAAAATTCACAATATGTGCATTTGGATCCTCATTTGCCAATCCGTAAAATTGGATGTTTTGCTAAAGCATGTTCAGGAGGGCTGGCTTAATTTTGAATAAAACCACCTGAACAATTGTCCTAGCCACTCCTTGGTTTAATGGGTTGAATCCTGGCCTCATAAAGTCCATGAGATTCCTCTGCTACCATCCTTGATTAGCTTCTTAATCCATATTTCTCTGAAATTCCCTAGCCATTTGTGATTTTCCTAACTCTTCTTCCTCCTCTCGCCAAGCTTTCCTAACGGTTTGTTCTAATCGTGTGATATTTAAATCTATTATCCCTGTTACACAACTCGAACCTTTTGCGACTCTTGTGCTCATGCAAGAGCACACTTCCTAAAATGAACGAAAGAAACTAAAACAAAATTAAAAAACCTACTCTAATGCCTTAAACTATATAACTAAATTGTCTCCCCGACAACTGCACCAGAAACGTCGTCGCAAGGTTACACACGTTAAGTTTTAATATTTGTAACTTTGTTAAATTTGACAAGCGCACGATTCATTTGCCTAGTACCTATGGTATCGATCCCACGAGGTCATACTAAACTAGTCCTAAAATCTAAGGTCGTGCTAAACTACAGTAATTCAAAAGAAATAAAATAGTGCAAAAAATAAATCAATCAAACAATTAATTTCAAAAATTGAGTTGAAGAAATATAAATACGAAAACAAACCACACAGCCAATCCCAAAACTAACCTAGAAACTATCAAATAAGAGAAAAGGGGGTTTCAATTTGAAATTAATGAAAACCTAATCTATTATGTAATTCTCGACTTAATGGGTCTAGACAGTCCTAGGGTGAATTACTCTCTCTCAAGTTATAATTCTTAACCCTAATTGATGATCCCTAATTTAAATTATAGAATCGCGATCTCTCGATTCGCGATTAACCCAAAACTTAAATTAGTTCTAAATTGTCTATTAACCTACTGGGAATCTATGCTCGATCTTTTGTTACGTGACCCTACTGGTTCGATCTAATTCTTTACCTATTAATTCACCTAACTCTCGTTAACCCAAATTGATTATTTTCACTTAGCTCACCCTCTCAGTTTATTGCCAAATTATTATGAGTAGAAATTGAATCACAATTAAATCAAAAGAAGCACAACCAATTAATCTTTATTAATCTCAAGAATTGAAAACCTATAGGTGAGTATAGACAATAATTAACACTCAACAATAGCAATTTCAATAAATATCCCAATTTCATACATAAATAAAATTGAAATAAACAAAGAAACTACTATCGAAACGGATCATGGAGGCAGCGATAATGGGAAACCGCCTATTCCTGGAAGTATGTCGCGTCAAGCTTCATCTCCTTGTTTCTCTTCCTCCGTCTCCTTCCTCAATATCTCAAAAACCTCTTTAAGGTTTTTTTCGAAATGTGGCTAGTGTGGCTGTCCCATTATGTTCTATTTATACTTTGGATACTTTAGGTTAAAGTCGAGGTTGAAACAATCTGAAAAATCTTGCAAAATTGGAGTTTTTACTTAAGCCTGATGCAAGCCTAAACCTTTCTATCAGGATCATGGCCCTATGTGCGTAATCACAGCCTAAATGGAAGCTTTCTGTCACAATCGTGCCTTTATGTGCATGCTCGTGGCCTGGCTAGTCTTGCTCGTCCTTATCTACCACGATCGTTGTAACACCCCCACTTCCATCTGACACATACACGTGCACCCTTCAGTCACACGTACACATGCCTAACAAAATGACGTGTTATCTATCTCACTTTCAATTTATAACATGGCATCATAATTAAAATCACAAATCACACATTTTCTAACATCCAAAATTTCCTCATTTTATATCATACCATCATATACATTGTACCTTCACGTTCAACATCATCCATAACTATACAACATCGTCCTATGAGCATAAACAACTCAGTCTACACAGTATGCTGCAAATATGAGGAACGCACAAATGTTATTAACAAACTATGTCTTCAATTCCCAGCTGACAGACCTTTGAGTCATATCTGAACGTCAAAGTTGCACAAAATACGCTTCTATGGAGTCTTAAAAGCTAGGTCGTCTCACTCTCGAACTTAAAATTGTCAATGTACAATTTTGGTGAATTTTGTGAACTCAATAGAGTAACCATCTTCGGTGGTTCACTTATGTTATAACACACAATCAATCATAAACATGTTGTTAGATAGTTCATATGAATTTGAATATCATCAATATCTATCACCAATAAATTTTATTTCAGTCAAACAATTGAATCAAACTATTACTTCATAACACTTAAATAAAAATATAATCATTGGTTTAATACCATGTATTTATTCATCTAACATTCTTACAGCTTTGCAAATCATTCAATGAATTCAAATTATATGTGCATGTTATATGTATGAGACTCACATTCGTTTTTACATTGTTGTAACTGTGTGCTTTTTCAGTATCTTGTGTTATTGGGTTCATTGATCACAATGAGCCTTAGGCTCTAATCATATATGTGCTTGAGCTTTAAGCTCTTTTCAGTCGTAATCTCAGTCAATAGCATCACCAATCACAACTGCCTTTATTTTACATGTAATGAAATAAAATGCATGCCACAAATCATTCAAATACAATAAATCACTTGCATTCACATTATCTCAGTCATAAAATTCAGTCACTTTTAGTTGAGAATCATTAAGGCAATATCATTCACATACAAGTAGCACTTCCAATAATATTCATATGCATCAAATGCCTTGGACAAGTATTATCCGAAATTCAGTACACAATCAGCACATATTCATCAAATATCAAATTCAATTCAGTAATGATCAGATCAAATTAAAGTGAGACCATCTTAGGTTACTCATAATTGCTCCTTTAAGCCTATCGCCTTAATATTCCGGTGATATCGGAAAGTGGTCACGCTTCTTGTTCTCCTATATACATTAAAACAATTTCACATTACTGTACTGCTTATGTAACTAGGTAAACACATATATATCGAAAGGTATCATGTATCGTGCATATGCAATGATAAATTCTGAGGTATATTTCTGTAACAAATTGATGAACATATCAATTGTAATCCAATTATGCCAAAATTCACACACTAAATCAATATTCTATCTTTTTCTGAAAGCACCTCATTCGGGTCAACATTACATAAGCAATAAGATTAAGAAAATGATGTATTTATGTAACACTTTCTTCTATAAAATTGTTCCTCTATGTCTTAAGTTTCTAATAATACCAAGATCATATAATTTTCTTTATTATTCTATGGGTTATGCTCAAAAAACCACCGACTGTGTACATTTGGAATTTTGGCTAGAGCATGATCATGTGGTCAAGTTTTACAACTCATATCTCTCAATTACAATATCCAAAAATTATAAAATTTATACCAATTTAAAGGTAATAGAATAAGATACAACTTTGGTGAAGATACCTTAGTCTAATTGGGCTCACATCAATACAAGTTATTCAATAATAATAGGACATGATTTATCTCCCTAGTAGTGCTACTGCCTAAGCCCAGACTCAATTTCATTTCAATTTTGAAAGTCTTAGAGACAAAATTAAAATTCAACTTCTTAAAGAAAGTTGTTGAAATATGTCTCAAGTTTAATTTGAATTAAGAATAAACTCATTTTCAAATCTACATATCAAGATATAATCAAAATACCGAAGTATGTTCAATGAAAATTCTACAATTCATAACATTCCAACACATTCCCTCACTTTGATTCAATCAATCCATTTCCAAATCAGTTCAGATGGCTCTAAATTTTCATGGAGAGAAAGAAAAATGTATTAGGAGTCTATTGGTTGAAGTTCCAAGTCATTTGGAGTTTGGATGACAAGGTTGTGGCTAAAAGAATCAACACAGTTTGGTTTTGGCAAAACTGAACTGTGCAACTCCTCTTCTCTTCTCTCTCTAAAACACATGTTTCTTCTTTTTCACCGTAAATTGTAGATTT
>JANZXR010079662.1:0-11067 GCA_027575705.1 Erythroxylum echinodendron
GTCCACCATGCCTTTCCCAAAAGTCCACTTCACCCTTGGTACTTAAGCTATATACCGAAAATACCCTCAATTTCTTCTCATGCATTTGTTCCATAAGCTATTATGCTTAAGTTAATGGAAAAAATTTTCAGGGGGCCGAAACCCACGCTTCATAGATAAACTCCCCTTCACCTTGTTGGAAGTTTGTGATGTCCTTAATAATTTTAGTGGTCTTCGTTAATCGGAAGTATTTATCTAAGAAGGCTCGCACTAGCTATTCATATGTCCTAATGTTGGCAGGACTTAGTGAATGATACCAAGCCTTCACTGTATCCCTAAGTGTAAAAGGAAATAGCCAAATCCTCACTACGTCTTCCAACATCTGATGATACCAAAAGGTATCACAAATCTCGAGAAAACTCAATATATATGCATTCAGATCTTCATTTACAAGTCCATAGAATTAGAAGTTCTGCTGAAGCATGTTCAGGAGAGCTGACTTGATTTCAAAGGAGATTGTTTGAACAGGCGGTCTAGCCACTCCTTGGTTTGCAGGATTGAATCCTGGCCTTATAAAATCTATAAGGGTCCTCTGTTGTTTCCTGCCAAGGTTAACTTCTTGATCCATGTTTCTTTGGAATTCTTCGGCCATTTGTATTTTTTCGGTTTCTTCTTCTTTTCGCCGAGCTTTCCTAAGGGTTCTTTCTTAATATGTTATGTCTAAACCAGACGTCTCAGTTGCGCAACTCGAACCCCTTGTGACTCTTTTGTTCATATAAGAGTACGAATCCTAAGTAAAATGAATGAAAGAAAATAACAAACCTAAAGCTTTAAAATATAGAACTAAATTGCCTTCCCTGGCAACGGAGCCAAAAACTTGTTTACTCAAGGTTACACGCTCTAAGTTTCAATATTCCACAAGCACACAAGTCATTTGAGTAATACCTAAGGTATCGATCCCAAGAGGAAGGGAACTAATCCTAAGTCAAATGGTAGCTAGGTCACAAACCTAGCAACTACTGCAGAAAAGTAAATCAATTAATAATAGGATGTAAGAATTGAAACTGCTAAAAGTAACAGAAAAGCAATCACACAACCAAATCAAAAATCAACCTAGAAATCACCTAGTGAGAAAAAGGAGATTTTAATTCGAAATTAAAGAAACTCAACCAATTATGCAATTATTCACTCAACAGGCTTAGACAGTCCTAAGGTGAATTACTCTCTCTTGAGTTATAATTCTTAACCTTAATTGATAAACCATAATTCAATTTATAGGAATTTCGAGCTCTTAATTTTCAATCAACCTAAAAACTAAATTCGATCTAAAGTTGTCTACCAATCTACTGAGAACCTATGCTCTATCTCTCATTACAAGATTCTAACGGCTTGATCTAATCCTTTACCTATCAATTCACCTAACTCTCATTAGCCCAAATTGATTATTTTCTCTTAGCCCACCCTCTCAGTCTATCTCTAAGTTATTAAGAATAAGACTTAAATCACAATCCAATCAATAAAAAACACAATTGAATAAACTTTATTAATCATCAGTAATCAAATCCAAATGTGAGTTTAGACATCAACTCAACATCCTTGTCAGATTGAAAACTAGCATCTGTATGCCCACTCACTATGAGATCTCCATTTCCATATATCAAGAATACATCTTTAGTCCTTCTCAAGTACTTTAGGATGTTCCTGATAGCCACCTAGTGACCCTTACCAGGATCCGATTGATATCTGATCGTAACATTTAGAGCATACGATATATCGGGTCTTGTACAAAGCATATCATACATGATTGATCCTACTACCGAAGCATACGGGATCATACTCATGTGAGTCTAGATTTCCAGAGTTTTATATCATAAGTCATAGGAAGAAACCCTCTTTTGGACTGCTTCGTACCAAAACCTATTTAGCACTTCATCTATATATTTTGACTGTGAAAGACCTAGAAACTTTTTTGATCTATCTCTATAGATCCTTATTCCCAATATATAAGTTGCTTCTCTAAGGTCTTTCATGGAAAAATTCTTGGATAACCAAATTTTAACTGATTGCAAACTTGAGACATCATTTCCCATCAATAATATGTCATCTACATATAATACAAGGAATATGATAGCACTCCCACTAACTTTCTTACACATACAGGGTTTATCAGGATTTTGTAAGAAACCAAATTCTTTGATTGTCTCATCAAATTAGATATTCCAACTCCTAGATGCTTGCTTCAATCTATAAATGGATTTTTGAAACTTGCATACCTTTCTGCCATCTCTAGATACGAAGCTCAGGTTATATCATATATACATTCTCAACTAGGTTTCCATTTAGGAAAGCTGTCTTCACATCCATTTGCCATATTTCATAATCATAATGAGCAGCAATGGCTAGGAGTATTCTAATGGATTTAAGCATAGCTAAGGGGTTAAATGTCTCGTCAGAATCAATCTCTTGTCTTTGACAATAACCTTTAGCTACTAGCCTTGCTTTATAGGTAATCATATTGCCTTTCATGTCGATTTTCTTCTTGAAAATCTACTTGTACCCTGTGGGTTTTAACCCTTCAAGTGGGTTAACCAAAGTCCATACTTAGTTTTCATATATGGAATCCATTTCAAACTTCATATCTTGAAGCCATTTTTTAGATTCTAAACTCTTCAGAACTTCTTCATAGGTTGTAGGCTCATCGTCCTCTATGAGCAATACTTCATTATGTTCATTTACGAGAAATCTGTATCTCTCTGAAATATTACGTATCTTACTTAACCTACGAACATTTTGTGTGTCAGAAGGTTCAACTATTGTCTCATCTATGTGAACAACAATTTCAGGTTTAGGCAATTGATCTGCATCTGTTTGAGCATCATGAACTTCATCAAGTTCAACTTTGCTCGCACTGTCTTCTCTTAAAAACTCTTTCTCTAAAAAGACAGTGTGCTTTGAGACAAACACCTTTTGCTCTAAAGCATTATAGAACTAATATCCAATTGTTTCTTTAGGATATCTTATAAATAGACATTTATCAGATTTCGCTTCAAGCTTGTTTGATTGAATCTGCTTCACATAAGCCGGACAACCCCAAATTATCGTATGAGAAAGATAGGGCCTTTTGTTAGTCCATATCTTATATGGAGTAACTTTAACTGCCTTTGAAGGGACTCTATTTGTCATATAAATAGCAATCTTGAGTGCATAACCCCAAAAGGATTTTGGTAGATCTGCTAAGCCCATCATCGACCTTACCATATCTAACAAGGTTCGGTTTCTCCTTTCAGCCACACCATTATGTTGTGGTGTGTAAGGTGGAGTCCACTGGGATACTATCCCATTATTTTCTGATCTTCATTAGATGCATCAACAGCAAGGGGATCGGGAAGTGGTTTATCTAAGACATATCTTAGTTTTTCAGATTTAAGAACAATTCTCAAATTCCATAGCCAATCTAAGAAGTTAGGTCTCGTGAGTTTGTTAGAATCTAATAGGGAGCGTAAGTTCACGCTAGAAGACAATAACCTAAAAAAAGGGAGAAAGTGTAAGAATGTACATTAATGCATATCGATAAGGACTTTAATCACATGAATTATAGATCCCACTATTCTTACTCAAATTCAAGAAAACTTATAGTTTTCCTAATGGGTCGATATTCGATATCACCAAGAATGACCTTGGGTTTGCCCAACAAGCCACTTTAGGTCAATCGGTAGGTATCTCATTTATACCAATTGCATTCAATTATACAACTATCAATTTGTGCCCTCAACTGTTAATTTAGCACACTCATTGGGTTAGAAACACGTGATTTGTATACATGATAGGTGTCATTTTCATGATATTTTAGGATTGAATTTATGAAGTAATTAGTGTGAATTTAAGTGTTGAGCGTGTGTTTATATGTTTTATTATATTAGTTTGTGTGTTTTAGTGTTTTTATAGGTTAGATTAAGTCTTTGAGCTTAAATGTTATATTTTTTAGGTATCATGATGCATTTGTTAGTGTTTCAGGGTAAATAGTAAAGAACGGAGAAGATTCAAGGAGTTCTAGGCCAAAGCCATAAGCCACGATTGTGCACAGTAGGGCATGATCGTGATAGAGAGTGTACATCTAGGCCACGATTGTGCACAGTAGAGCACGATCATGACAGAGAGTGTACATCCAGGCCATGATCATGTATAGCCATGATCATAGCAGGCAGGGCCACAATCATGGCCTATGTCAAGTTAATAGAAAAACTCAAGTTTCGCAAGATTTCTTGGACCATTTCGACCCCGACTTTTACCTAGAGCCTTAAAAGTATAAATATAACATCATAAATCAGATTAAGAGAATAAGAGAGACCTAGAAGAACTTTGAGCAGCCACCCATCAAAACTCTAAAAAAGACCTTGAGAGATCGAGAAAGAGACGAAGGAAGAGGAAAGAGGAAAATGATGCAGACACGATGTGCTTCCCAGATTAAAAAGCTTTCCAAATTCGCGGCCTCCCATCATCTCGTCATAGTTTTGGTTCTTATGTATTTCAATTTTATTCGATTATAGAATTGATATAGATAGTTGATTATAGACTGCGTTGTGGTTGATGTTTTATACTCACCTTTGGATTATTATTTTTGACTTAATGAAATCCAATCATTTTATGTGTTTAGTGAATTAATCGTGATTTATTCTGTGCTTAATATCTCGATAACAAACTTAGAAGGTAAATCGAGAGAAAATGATTAATTTGGGCTAATGAGAGTTAGGCAGATTAATAGATCCGGAATTAAATCAAGTTGGTAAATCTTATGTAGAGAGATCACATTAGGTTTCCAATTGTTTATTAGAGAACTTAAGAACTAATTAGGTTTTGGATAGGTTGGTAATAGAGAGATTACAACTTCCCATAATCTGATTAGGGTTTATACTTTAGGGTTCAATTATAACTTGAGAGAGAGTAGTTAACCCTAGGTTTTTCTAGAACCGTTAATTCAATAAATCGTAATTGGTTAGGGTGTCATTAAGGATAGGTAATTTTCCCTTTCTCTCTTTGGGTAAACTCATTAGGTGGAACCTAGGTGCATGATCATTGTTCGTTAATTAGCTAAATGCCATTACTATTTAATTTCATATTTAATTTGTTTATTGTCATCGTAATTGTTTTAATCTCGTGTTAATCATTAATCGTTATTTTTGTTGATTGATTTGGTTTATTTGGTCTAGTCAATTCTTGTGTTTTAAGTTATTGCTTATTAATTATTGTTTAGTGGTGCTTCTGACCTTAGATTTAGGACTAGTTATCCCTATGGGATCGATACCTTAGGTACTACGCAGACAACCCGTGTACTTATGGAATTTACAAAGGTTATAAATAGTAAAACTTAGCACGTGTAATCTTGTAATCAATACATCCCATGTATATAACTCAACTTTTCCTCTATCCATATTGACCATGGGTTTACCAACCAATCAACGCTTCCAGTTAAGACCAACCTACTAATTTGGAAATCTAATTTAGATGGTTTGAACATATTCGTGAAGAGCGAGGTTGGATTTGCCTAACAACCCAACTCTAAAAGAACTTTGGTTCTTACAATATCAATGAAAGGCGTAAGTCCTAATATTTGGTTGAGGGATTTATCCTTTGGTCGCATCACTACTTAGATGATCTTGAATATGTATATCACAGATATACATTCAGATTATGGACAACTCAATTTAATTGAGCCTATGTCCATAACTACCCTTAAAGTGCATCTAATGCGTGTATCAACAAAGGAGGTTTAATTTAGGTTGTGACTTAACTATGCATCTAACGTTCATGACTCGATTTAACTCTTGAACCTAATCGAGTACTAGTGTTAGTCTTGGCTAATCTGAATTATGAATGTGATTCAATTAGGAACCCTAAAATTAATTATTTTGATGTCTAGATTGAACACTTTAATCCTAGTTTATATGCCTTTATCTAGTCACACTAAAAATGCTATGCTCCACTGGATTAATTCTAGATTAATCCCTAAGGTTTCCAAAATTCTTGTAAATCAAATAGTCATCTATAATATCCTTAGGTTATCTCAAATTTATCTAAACAATTTCATCATATGTCAAAATTATTTTGACGACTAAAATCATCAAAATAAATAAGTTAACATACTAAACATTAAAGGGACCAATTCGATGTTTAAAAAATTTCCAAAACCCTAATTTCAAGCATATGAATTAAACATGTTATTGTCGTCAAAATAATACATTTCTTATTGCAAGAACAAGACTCAAGACAGCTCTCTCTCACTCTAAAACTCTTTTAGAGCTCTTATACTCTCACTTGAGTGTGTGAGAAATGGTAAAACCTTGTGTACATAAGTGAAGAACTCACTTATGTACCTTGTGCCTGCTTAAATTTGGCCATACACACTATGTTTTTCATCCGATCTTATATGTGTGTGACCCTTAAGTTCCTGATTCTTTTAGACACTTGAATTAACTCTTAATTTAATCAAATCATGAAGGGTTTTATGATGGCAATTTGCTGAAATATAAGTGGATTAACACATGAACTCGTCGATAGTTAATTATCGAACTTATGAACCTCTCCATAGACAATTACTGTGCAATTCGCCCTTTCACCATACTATACCCTACTTAGTTCGAAGTATGGGCTATGTGTCAACTCCCATTAGACTGACTACATCACATCTAGTCTAAGTGATGTTAGTTCTTGTCCTAGGATCTCATTACTCTTATGTGTCACTGAAGACTCTCTTCATGACACATAACTACTATGGCTAGAGACTCCTGAGTAATGACCCCGACAAGAGGTTGTAGGTCATCTCCTTCTATCAAGAGTAGTGAATCCTTTATTGGCTACCCAATTACCTTAGAATACCAATAGTTGTACCGAATCACCACCTTAAGAGCAACCTCGTCTTGAGGTAACAAGGAATAATGTCAAAAAATAAGATTAGTATCCAAAATATCCTTGAGTACCTCATGTCTAAGGATATTTAAACCATTGCTATGATGAGATTAATCATTAACATTCGATAGATCATCCATATGATAATCTTATAGCGGGTCATCTGATGTACTTACTATCCTTAGTAAGCATCTACATGTTAACTCTAGATATCTCATGCTTACAGTTTGTGAGATCTACTGCTTGATCAAATCAAGGAGTAAAATATGTGCTAGTCCTTCTGGATTAATAATGTCCTGTCTTATTAATCCTATGACTAAAGATTATTTAGATACTAACATAATTGCACATGGTAGGAATCTCATTATCATGATCTCATCATAATTTCCTTCATACTATGTTTATATCATAGACTTTAATAATTTGATTTAAGATCAATATCAATTCATATATAAACGAATATCAAATTAGTGAAAAATGCCTTTCACTTTATTAATCAAAATAATGTTTGTACAAAAGTGCTAAAGGTGATAGCTTTTAGAGCACTACTCTAACAATGTATGTATAATAAATGACTATTATACCCTTATATAACAAAACATATGTTAACGCTACATAGTTCCGACTCCTCCGTCAGACACATATTCACCACTGTGCTATGTCTTCTCGACTATCAAAGGAGTGCTTGACAGAGTTCTAGTGTTTTACACTATAGGTACTTCGTCTTTCAATAATTAGGATTTTCCAAAACAACGTTCTTGACATTATTTGATTGTCAGTATGTTTTGGTAGATTATGAAAATTCGATTGCTGGGTGGGTCAGCTACAGAAGATTAAAAAAACAACTAGGTCTTCCCCAACATGAGCACTCTTCCATCGCTGCTAGGTCTTTTTCTTATGTATAGTTTTTACAAGTGAAACCTCTACTTCTCTTTTTACAAGTGTCCATGTGAGATGCCTTCACACATTTTCTTTCACAGAGTTCCAAGAAAAAGAAAAGTAGTGATGTATAAATAATGAAGAATCTTATAATTTGTATGATAATGGGTTATTCTATTCTTAACCATTAGTCCCTGTTTCTTATGTTGCAGCTTCTTTTCATTTATGACAAGAATAGCAAGACCTAGAAGCTAGTTTGGAGATTTAAGAGGTAGGTTGAGTTAAAGTTCGAAACTTTGAATGATGAAACTTCAGAGAAAAGGAGTTCTTACTGGACTGTTGGTGCTTCTTTATCCACTTATTTTATGTTCCTTGTTTGATGCACTGAGTCATGCCTCTCCTTCTACATTCTTAATAAGCATTTTTCTTGTTCAGCTTGAAAATTGTAAGGTGTGCTCAACTTTACTACATTTTTTTGTTGGGTCATTTTAGTTATTTCATACTGTAGTTTATGTGCAATAACTTGATGGAGAGGAAAATATGATATAGAAGAGGACAAGTGACATTAACATGATAAGTAGATCAAGCTCGTTATTATATAATAGAAGTATGCCACTAAATAATTGATAGTGTAATATGGGAAACAACTCAGCTAGTGCCATTTGGATTTACTTGCCTTTATGACAACTTGGAAAGGTTGTTTAGTTAACTAGTTTGCTTGATGAGATTAATTACTTAGCTAAATCTCAGTTCACTTAAACTGGGGCTTTAACAAGATTCTATTGGCATCAATTTCGGAGCTTTCTTACATTGGAGCAGGGGTAATAATAATCAAAGAACTAACTAAAATGACATTCTACTGGGTATAGAAAACTGAAAAAGAAAATTTGAAGAATTCAGGAATATGATGCATTTGTTTCTGCATAACAGATCATTACATCGAGTTCATTGCCTTTTGATAAAGAGTGACTATATTTTTTTAACATCTTTTTATGTCTTGCCATTGTAGCATGTCCATTAGGTGCTTACTGCCCAATTTCCAAGTTGAATAAAATCACTAGTATATGTGACCCATAAGTCCTTTCTTCTTTTGCACTTGACCTCAAATTCCTTGTTGTTTGATAAAACAAACGTTCAATAGAGAAGCTTTTTCTTTTTCTTCTTTTTTTACAGATATCATTACCAATTACCTCTTGTGAAGCAGAACCATACTTGTGGTGGAGTAGATGTTTAGCTCGATGCAGTTAGTACTAGCGAGATATTCTGCTCAACAGGATCATACTATCTGTCCTCGATGCAATTAGTACTAGCGACATATTCTATTTAGCAGGATCATACTTTTCGTCTACTATCTAAAAGAATCCTTTCAGTAAGGGTATCGATAATTATCCCATAGCTTCCACCACTTATTTTTAAAGTTACAAGTTATATCTTTTTTCTATTGCTGTTGTATGTTTGAGATTTTCTTTTTTCTGCCAACTATTTCAAGTTCATCATTACAATTGATCTCTCATTGTTTCCTAATCTATTAACGCATGCATCCCTTTTTAGCTTTAGATATTACTATAGGGTTGGTTCTACATATCAAAAAGGTGTGTAAGATTCCAAAATTATGCCTTATGTAAACGTAAGAGCTATAAAGATAAGAAAAAGAATGGATATATGAGTTCGGAAACCACAGGGATCTCGAACAAGGATGAAGGAAATTAATGGCATTCCTAACTTTCATATACTTGGTTAAAAACAAATTAATAATGCCAATCTCCCCTAGTTCACCAATTTATAATCTTTAATCATGACTTTTGTCCAATTCATGCTGTGGATTCTAATATGTTTTCCTTCTTTTGTCATCTTTTATGCATGCTTGGTCAACACTAGCAATTCTTATTCTCTCCATGTAAGTGGAATTTTAACTTTTAGGTTAATTTACACATATGGTTAAACACGTATATATACATTACTCTATTTTGAAGATTGTTTTTCCTTGCAACTCCTGCTTAAATCATGTGCCCTTAGACTAGTGGATTCATAATTTTCATCTTTATTTTTGCTTCACTGCTGAAAATTTCATTTGATGAACTATGCTTTATTGTTATTTTCATTTATTCTTTCTCTTCTACTGTATGAAATGTCTGGATAGAGTGTGGGCATCAACCGTTATGAAATTGGCTTGTGCAGAATATGATATTTGAGTTGGTTTTCTACATCTAAATAATGACGCTATTATGGAACTACTTTTTGATGTGATTTTGTTAAAAAATTCCACTCTTGCTTATAATGATGCAACCATTGTTATGCAATCATAAGAAGAAACATGCAAAGCAAATAAAAAAACTAATGCAGAGGGGAGACTATTAGACCTTGAGAAGGTTGATTCTTTCCAACTCTTTGTCGAAACTGGAGAATTGACATACTGCTTGTACAAGGATAAAGTTAAACTCAGCAATGAAGTTTAAGCGTACTTTATGACATCCAAGATAATAAGGTGGAATTTAGGAATAGTGGTTATGGCAATTGACAATGTTTTCTTAGCTATAATCACTGCATTCTTCTACAATTATTATTATGGAATAAAGACTCAAAATGGATGTTGTGTTTGGATCTTTATTCTTAGTTTGTGTAATTATTTCAAAATTAACCGTTTGGATGCTATGATTTGTTTCAACATTTTGTTTGTTCTTGCTGCAATTACCATAATCTTCTGTCTTCGTGATTTAACAAAATTTAAGCAATAGCTTAGTTATAAAAAAGCAAAGGCTCACTATGTAACATCCCCTCACTTATGGGAAGGGTAAATTGGTAATTTGGAACGGGTTAGGAATACTGAAAATTGTGTTGCTATGTTCATGCATTCATATATGCACATGAATAGGAAATAGTGAATTTTTGCACATGTAAATGACTGTACATGCATTCATGACATTTCCCGGTTTAATTGAGAATAACTGTGATTTTTGAAAAACATGCTTTTTGTGCGTAAAATTGGTATTGGAGAGGGTTATTGGAGTTTTCTAATTTTTAGAGAATTATAGGAATTTTTCGGGAATTTTTCGGAGTCATTTCTGGGCCCGAAAAATTGTCAAGTGACAGAATAGGGGTCTACCGATAGTGAAATTGACTGTCCAATGGCACTGGAAACTTAGACACATGAAATTAAGAATTTTTGAATTGAGCCATTGGAAATTTGGAGAGAAATTGGAATTGAACTAGGAAGAAAATTAAGTTAGCAAATGAGAGTGTGACATGTGGCAAGTGACACATGTCACTTGCCTACATGTCCACTTGGTTTATTCTTTAATAAATCAG
>JANZXR010079771.1:0-11064 GCA_027575705.1 Erythroxylum echinodendron
TGTGTTACATTGTGTAGCAAAGGAGTTTGGTATGTAAGGGAAGTTATGTTGGTTCGGGTTCTTTGAAATTTGGGTGAAAATTGTTTGTGTTATGATGAGTGAAAACAAGTAATGAGGTCCAAATGCGGTCTGAAACTTTGATGGATAAACTATAACGATCTAGGCAGAATTGGGTTTAGTGTCTACATGAAAGTTGTAGATTATCCTTTTAGTTTTCTATCCCTATAAAGATCAAAATTTTTGGATACCAGATGTAGAAGTTATGACCATTTGAAGGTAGTTGTGTTTGGGTGTAAAGTGTTAGTTTGGCTGAAATGGACACTTTGTTTAAATGATTAAACTGTATTGATACAGGGGGAATTAGGTAAAATTTCCTTCATGAAGTTGTAGGTCTCTTTTTTAGCTTTCCAACGATATATAGTTTGTAATTTTTAGATTTCTGGATTGAAATATATGATGTTTAGAAGAAAGGGTGTTTTAGTTGGAAGTCACGATCGTTACCCAGAATGATCGTGACATTCGTTAAAATAACCAAAGTCACGATCGTACCTCGGTACGATCACGATGGTTCCAAGATTTCGGACCGTCACGATCACGACCGACACGGACAGTTTTCGCATCGCGATCGCGACTCGGAACTTAAACATCAAAATAACGATCGTACCATGGTACGATCGTTACCTGACTGTTTTAATTATTTTTTTATTTTTTTAATTTTTACCTTTCTTTTTCTTTTACCCAATTTCTACCAATCCTTTTTGCACCCAAAATCATTATTCTTGGTACATTTTGCTATGAATAAATTTGAATATACCTTTCCTATAAATTTAAATTTATTGCAAAAATCATTTCTTGAATGATTTAATTTTATGCCTATAATTTGATTATGATCCCACCACAAAATTCTTAAATATTATGATTTATTTTATTTCATCGCAATGTTTCCAACATATTTAATTATCGAAAATATCAAATGGTGACAAGTAGTCACTATAAACTACGTACGGGGAACCGGGGCCAACAATATGGGTTGGGGTAGACAACGACGCAAAGAGGGGACCTATTCATCCTCTATGTTGTATCTAGTTTCTCTCTTTTTTATGTTGATTTCTAACTTTGATTGCTGTAGTCTTCATTCCACCATGAGTCAATAGCTTCTCCAAAGCTTCAAAGTTGGGGCTGAAGCTTTTAATTAGTTTTATGTGGATTGAATCTTGGCTGATTTATGAGTATGGATTTCATGGTTTTGTATACTCTGTTATGGGATTAATGTTGCTGGTATTGTGTTTGGCCAACCATTACTTGACTTGAGTTGTTAATTGAAGAACCGATAGGTGAAAATTGACAATAGAACTCGAAAACAGTGAACTCATAAATTTTAGATTTAGATATAGACTGTATTTATGAGAGAAAACCCAGGTTAACAAAGAACTTAATGGGTTATGCTTGATTGCTAAACTACGACAGTATATTAAGATTATTGCATAATAATCCTTTTATAACTTGAAAGAGGATCTAAGAAACTCTAGGCTCAACCTTCTATCAACCATAATTCGCCTTATAAATAGATCCGGTGAAGTTCATAGAAAATGCTAAAAGTGGAACCTCCTTGAAACTTACCACATTCCATTCAGATTAATCACTAAAGACATTCACATCTTTGTTTAGCATTGTTTTTTTAATAGTTAAATTCCTTAATTTAATCCCCCATTCTTACACAACTGCTTAGTCCGATTAATTGAGTAATCCAAGCCTAGTACTTACACAATTACTCCCTGTGGGACGATATTATACTATACTACTTGAGACCCGTGAACTTACAGAGTTCCATCAGTTATAAGTTATTGCAAATGAGGTTTCAAAGGGGATTAAAATCGGAAATCTAGGCATTCTCCATAAATTTCTAGCAGCAACCTACATTGCCAAAACATACTTGAGTTAGAAAGGGTCAATTATAAGCACAATGACGTAATGAAGGAAAAATAAGAAATTATACAGATTCACAGTTAGTTGCTGCTGGTAAGGAAATTGTTTAAATAGAAGACCAATTGGTTGCTTATAAGGGTGGAATCATCAAGAGATCTGATGAAAAAGTTAGTATGGTGAGGAATAAGGTTAAGTTTGAATTTTTTCGAGGGGCACAGGGGCTACATTTTTAAAAATTTTAAAGCATATTGATGTTGTTAATTAAAAACAAAAAAAGGGGGTTCAAGGGAGTTACTGAGTTTTTATTTATGGGTATTTTAAGCTTAAGTTGATTGGTGTGTGTTTGGATTTTTGTTTACTTGTTGAATAGTAAATTTGATGTGAGAATGAGGCTCTACTTGATGATTTGAAATTTTTTCTTCTGAATGTTGATTTACAGAGTTATGTCAAGAAAAAGTTGATGCTTGGTTGGATAACTATAGAAATATTCGATTTTTTCAAGTTTTTATCTTGATTTCTCTATATCGGGCTATATGATTTGGAAAATTTATGCTCATATTGTTTATGTGAAAAGGAGATTGATTAATTTTGGTTTTGATTCTTTGAATGCATTTTGGGGGTTTTGAATTTAATGAGTTATATGTGGATGACTTTGATGTGAGTATTGATATGTTGGCAAGTGTTTTGACTGGTGGTAAATTACCATCTTAGTATGCTTATGATTTTTCTGCTGCACCTACTGTTGATTTTTATACTTCTTTATTCGTTGGGATTGATTGCATTGAAGGCATTCTTTGTTTCAACATTGTTTTTCCCAAGGAGACATATGATTGTTTTTGGTAATTGTTCCATTTAACGGGAGATTTCAAGTATATGCGTGACTATTCGTCTTACTTTTTGACAATTTTTTATCTCAAGGGAGAGATTAGATCTTATTGACTGATTAAAGGTGAGTTTTTTTGGGAGTTCCTATATGGTTTGTGAACTTGATGTTATATGTCCAATTATCTTCTTTAAGGGACTTTCAAATATCTAACAAATAATGCCAAAAAGGAAAATATTGTTAAGATATATGTTATATATCTTATTACAAATTTTGACATTATTTGATAATTGGACTTTCAAGATAATGTTGATTTGGTTTAAACTCTAATCTAGATGGGATAAAATATTCCTTGGATAACATTGGTAGCTGATTAGATGTTAGGAAGAAGAACTCTATCTAGTGAAGAATCCTTGGTGAATCACGTCACATTTGTTTAATAAGTGAAGAACTTCATCTTATGAAGACTTCTTAGAGTATAACGTGACCATTTAGCTGAAAAATATTCTGTAGTGATTCCTTTTAGCAATGAATGTCGTTGAGGTGCTTCAGCATTGTGTGTTGTTGATGTGTCTTCAATTATGACTCTTCTTTTGTGTGAATCAGCTATATATTTTATTTTACTCTTCAATGTCATTTGAGAGTGGATCTTTAGGGCTGTTTTTCATGTGAAGTGTGGGCTGAATGGTTGTTTTTTTGGAGTATGTGAAAATGAAAATTAATGGGTGACTTGGGCAGACCTTGGTAGCTACATTTTTTGTGTTTGCTGGTTTTGAAAAATATCTGCAGCTGTTTTTCTTGTGGGTTGGCATGATTTGGTTAGTTGATTGGTGAGTGAGAGTGCTGCACTTTTCTGTGGTTATGTTGTCGTGAATGTATGTGTGCAACGTTTCTATTTTGGACCGTGGTTTGTCTTTTAGTTTTTATGATTTCTATTGTACACAAATTTCTAGAAGTTTTCATTAATTTACTAACTGCCATACCTGATCGTTTGAGTGGCATTTATGGGCTAATTAAGTGTTTTATTATGTCTATTCTGGTGGCTGTCCATATTGGAGATGATGTTCGAAAAATTCCAGCATCTAAATATAACAGTTTCAATTAGTGAATAACTTTCAGATTGTCTTTAGAGAAAACATCGGAAAGTTGTTTCTTTCTATCTCAAGTGTATTTGTTTTCGTTCTTTATTATTTTAATCTCTTAAGTTATTCGTTTATTATTCTTTCATTAAAATATTGTTAAGAAAAATTCTCTGTTGAGGTTAACACGAGTCGGTCGTGTTATTGGGTGTAAAATACTTTCACGGATATTGAGGACGAGGGGTAGTATCAAGGATTGAGTGGTGTGAACTCAGTAAAATTTTGTATAAAACTATTGTCATTAGTGAAAATATTAAGCTAAGTGAGGGCCTCATAGACGTAGGCAAAATATGTCGAACTAAGTTAACAAATTTCTAGTGTTAATTTGTCATTTTGCATTGAATTAATTTTTTTTTTGCTTGTGATATAAATTATTGCCAACAAAATCTGAAAGCTTGCGAAACTACTACCATTACATCCGTCGGATTTTTAACTTTCTTATTAAAAATAAACTTCTTAACTATAATTAAAACAATTTAACTCTAATTATAATTACAATTTAAATTTAATAAAATCAAATATCTTATATTTGATTCATAAAGTTTTTAAAACTTCAAACTTAAGTTTAACTTAATTTAAATTGATTTTTTCTTTTTTAAACAGCTTTTTAATCGTGATCTATTAGGTTTGCAATATGTTAGTAATGATTATAAATTATAATTAGATAAATTAAATTTTCTTTTAACTTATTTTTAATTTTTAAATTTATAATCATATATAAAAATTGACGTCTAGCAACATTTTATTACCATTCAAATATTAGAAATATCAAACTAATTTAACTTAGCATATCTATGTATGATTATGATGTATAATTTAATCGTTTTTCATTATTTAATATTCTAATTGAACATAAAAATTAGTCTCTACTTTATTTAAATTCATTTATGCTCATTTTTGCTAATCAGTAATTAATTTATAAGCACATTATCAAATTTTAATTCATTCTCAGTAGAGAATTCCTTAAATCACTACTAATCAAGAATAAAGAAATATTCCCTTTAATTACTTTAGGCTGACGAATTATTTATTTATTTATTTACTCAACTGTCTCTATATGGTTCATCCTATGTTCAAGTACTACTGACTAAATTATCCTAAATAGAATAGGTCATAACTAACAGTAAAATACTGTAATTTCGATGTAAGATACCTTAGTAATCTGAAGTCTAATTATCAATTATACAACTATTATAATAAAAAAATCCATAGACACATAAATAATATTTTATTTGGAATCTTCGTAATCAAGTTAATTCAGTAAATTTATTCTTTAATAAATACTCACATATTTATTTACATGTTTTCATATTTTAATTTATGAAATCAACTACTTTTTTCTTGTAAAAGAAACATTACTTGTGATAATTTTACCATTTCATCAACATAATCTTTTGATAGAATTACAACTAGAAACAATTTTAGAATAATACATAAATGTAAATTTTATGATTTAATTTTAATTTTAATTATCATACTAATTATTTTAAGGACTTTAACTTTAGTATTAAAATATTTAATATAATTAATAAAATATATAAAATAATAAATATCTTTATTAATTAAAATAATAGTTTCATATATAAAATATAGGACAAGCCAATTGGCTGCAAGAATGTAAACTAACAACAAACTTTTAAAGCAACATATCCTTATTACAAACCGCATGTTCGTTGATATCGAATTGACATCATGCTGCAAACTTATTCGTCACATACATCAAACTTCCTATAAAATCAGTTAATAACTTAACGGTGGGATACTCTGTTCATTTCTGAAGTAATTTGTAGGATCAACTACTGTTTTAATACGCACCAACCTATCGAAGTTGTTTTGAAAGTACATTACACCCCAAGTACTTGCGTTCTTGTAGCTTGTGCGGCATTTATAGTTCGTTCCTAGATCCAAGTCTCTGTAATTGACATATGCTCTTCGAGGATTCTTCGACACATAAGGAGCCATGTAGCTATAGATGCTCCTCATCCATTTTATATGCTTTTGAGCTGTCTCAACGGTGTTGTTAGTCCAACCCACCAAGTATCCAATTTCATATAGAATACCAGCTCTGTGTGGATAGGGTATGCTGGATTCCGAAATCTCACTCATTTTGCCTCCATACGGTGTCAATCCAAAACGAACTACGTCAACATTTTCGCCTATTCTTTTCCATAATTCCTCTATCACCTTCAAAGGTGCAGGTTGTGTCAGGAAGTCAGATTTCCCTTTGTAGTTGACGTTAAATATAGACACATTGCTGAGCAGAACATCGGTGGACAAATTGCCCGTGAACCCAGCAGCGAAGCTGCTTTGAGCCTCCACCCAGGTCATTTCTTGGCAATCTTCTTTAACCAGACCAAGCTCAGGGAAGTCCTTATTCATTATTGAAAGAAGCCTATCAACCCCACCCAGAAACAAGGCGTTGAAAGTAGCCGCTACACCGTTGGTCTTGCCTCCCAGGGAACCGTTGCCTTTGCCTAGCATAGGTTGTATCGTAAGATCTTCATCAAGCTTGCTCCCTACATATTGCCAACGATGGAGAATTTCGATCCCTTTCTGTTCCTTTGTTTTTGAGACTGAGAATATGGTCACAACTGGAGGAACAGGAACAAGATTTATCTTCCAGGCTGTGACAATTCCGAAGGTATTACCTCCACCACCTCGAATGGCCCAAAACAGATCCTCCCCCATTGAAGTTCGATCCAGTAGTCGACCATTGACATCAATCAAGTGTGCGTCTATTATGTTGTCTGCAGCGATGCCGTACTTTCTCACCAACAAACCATACCCTCCTCCGCTGAAATGGCCGCCAGAACCAACTGTGGGACAGACACCTGCGGGGAAGGCAAGAGTCTTACTTTTCTGTCCAATTGCGTAGAAAACTTGACCTAAAGTTGCCCCAGCTTGGACCCATGCGGTCTTTTCTGTTACATCAACATCGACTTTTTTAAGATTGAAAAGATCAATGATAACGAATGGTGGAGGACATAGAGCAAGAAAAGAAAGGCCTTCAAAGTCATGACCACCACTTCGAATTCTGATTTGCAGGCCGTGTTTCTGTGTACAATAAATGGTAGCCTGAATGTGGTTTACATTTGTTGGTGTAACAATGAATGCTGGCTTTGGAGTGTCGGTGGTATTGAACCTGGGATTTTCTAATCTGGACTGTAAAATAGATGAATATGCAGAGTTGCTGGGCGTGTAGACCACTTTAAAGATGGTTGTATCGTTTTGGGAATAAAGGGCAAGACATTGAAGAAAATCTTGCTTAGTGTCAAACGAAGTCACACTTGGGAATGAAAATAAGGCAGCAAAAACAAGTAATACTAACATTAAATAACTGAAAGAATTCATCTCTTTTGTCTTTGTGTACGAAGAACAAAGAATGATATATCGAGTTTCCAATTCCAAGAGTCCCTTCAATTTATAGAAATGGAATATGTTATCCACAAGACAACAAAAACATAAAGGTCGTTCTCATTTTTGTTGTTTTAAAAATAATTACATTTATATATACTTCGTGAAGATCTAAACATCAAATTTTGGTCAGAAAACATGAAAAAGTACGGGAATAAGAAAATTAGAATAAATAATAATTCATGGAGGTAAACTGCATACCTATATACATATATAAAATCTTTCTGGAAAACAAAAGCAAGGAACATGTGAGTAATGAAAATTGATGAACTGAGGAGCTTTCTCATCAATGTTGGCAACCTTAGTTTTTGATTCAATTCTGAGTTTTGATTAATGGTTTTTGAATTTCACTAAACAAAATATTAATTCTTAATGATTACATCAACCAAGTCTCCGGTTATATATAAGAACGAAAATCCGTTCGACACGCCTCCATTCGTATTCTAGAAAGGTTTTAACAATACGTCAACTCATGAACTTCGTGAGAAACAAAATTATCAGCCATGACTTGAAAATTATATATGGATGTCTTACCACCAAATATGAAGTTAAAGAATGAATTTGGAAGTATTTATTACTTTCTATTTATTATTTATAATATATACTATAATATTGTTGTATATATGTTATATCGTCGACTGCAGGACCTAGGTATCGTTAGAACATAACAATACACAGTTCTTGCTTCTTTCCAGAAGTTTTATTAAATTACCAAAACTAGAATACGACATACTCAGCTCACTTCACAATATCCTAGAACTCCATTAGGTACCGTATCGTATGGCGAGATTAACTTCGTAAGAACCTTTACTTTGTATAGAGGAAAGGCCATAATTACCCTAATTAAGTAGTTTAGTCCTTTACAACTAATACATTAAAATATATAAAGGGGTAACAGATTTGTCAGTGTTAAATCTTTTAAAAATTTTTATTTTAATGTTAAACTTTTAAAATTTTAACTAAGTATTAACCTTTTAAATTTTATTCTACTCAATTCAAGAAGTTAACTCTATTATGTTTAATAAAACAGGTGATGAGAATGAGCTAATAGGCTATTACTAATGGTTCTCCACCATTAATAGAGTATTCATGTGCTGATATATTAAACAAGTGGTTAGTATATAAATTGATTTATAATATAACTTACCCATGACTCATAACTTATTATCAATAACGCATAACTCGATTTACTAGAATCTAAACTTATAATCTGATTTACTAATGTTATTACATCATCTTCCACTTTGGTTAAATTGTCCACTGACCAAAAGCTTAGAAGCTTTATAGAGTATGGACAACCCTGTGCTTTGGTTGATATTTCAACTGCTGAAAATAATTTGCAGTGGAAAGCCCAGAGCATTTAAAATCTGGTTTTTTTGGGGTTTGTCCATAAGAAGTGCATGGTTGTTGAATGTAATCTTGAAATTGAATCTGATTTCCAAGCAGTATTGAGCCATCACAAAAGCTCAGAGTTGGTTCGCCACTCACACAATTAATCCTTGAACATCTTTTGAGAATTCAAGAAAATTAATGTTCTACTCATCCAAGGTATGAATATTATCAAGCTCAATGAAAGAACTAGAGTTTTGACGCCAGTTTTGATGCTTTTAGATTTTAAGAAAGTGAGTCATACGTTATCATTAATGAGTTACGAGTTATAATTCATGATGTTAAAGTTGGATTATGGATTAGTTTATATAGTGTCCACTTGTTTCATATCTACTTATATATATATATTCAAATATCATTTTAAATTTACTTTGTAACCATGTCAACTAAAACTTGTATGAGTTTACATTTTAATTTGAGTATAAAAAATTTTCAAAAGTTAATCACTTAAATCAAAATTTAAAAAAGCGTAACACAAAAATGAAAAAAATCTCAAGAAATTTGACACTAATAAACTTGTTATCCCATAAAAAGACTAAAGATCACAATCAAGCTGATAAATGTAATGTTTGACATCAATATAAAATTCATAACCATTATACTTCACAATATATACATAAGTACGGTGTATGTTATCTAATGCTGATTTAGGCAAGGCATTTTAGACTGAGACAATTATTTATACAAGCTGTCTTATTAATCGGTTGCATACTGCTGTAAACGAGGGCAAAACATTCATAAATGTATATTCTAGTAAACCCTGTACTAATTTAGAGAAAAAAATAGATATTTAGTTTTTTTTTCCAGAATTTGCTTAGTGATTTAATTTTTTAGGATGCACCCCCACGTGATTTTATTCATAATGTGCTAATTAGAATAATCAATTCTTGAGTGAAAAGTAAGCGAGTTCTTTTCTTGGTGAAATAAACTATTCATTTCAAAAAAGGAGAAACAAGGATTAACGCATTTTATATTGATTGAAAGAGGTCAACTTGAAATGGAATATTTAAGAAAGATGAACCAATTACTCCAAAGTTCACCATCAAAATTTTTTAAAATGGAAGTTATTCAAATTAGCTCATATAGATTACTTGTACACTTCTTCTAATTGATTAATTGTTTAGAGATCATGAAGAAGCTCTCGTTGAATTATAGATTTCAAATTTGAAAAGAAAAGCGCTTATTCAATACTGAAGATGAAGCTTGTACTTTCGTAAACAAAATATCCTAAATGCTGACATTAACCAAGTTTAAGGAAGATCATTGAATATACTTCGTTTGGCCATCGAGAAAGGTTACATTATACTAGTTAAATCTAACTCGTCTTATATGTTGTTGGACACTTAAATTGTAAAGAATACAAATGGTGATGAAGAATAATATTATTTTCATCATATCTTGAATGTGTACCACCTACGAGATATATACAGTGCAAGAACAAATGTTATTGGTTGTTTCGTACTCTACTATAACAGAATGACAGCTAACACTAAACTTCTAGAAGATGTGCAAAGTAAATAAGGTGAAAACAAAGAAAACAAAGTGAATGGGCTGGTGACAACGGTGTCGTATGCGTAAGAGGGGAGGAATGGACTGGATTTCTAACACCCCCCCTCAAGTCGGATCCCCGAGAAACTGCACGGATCCGAGCTTGAGAAGTAGGGTTGTAAAGCTTCGTGCGGTCAGCGGCTTTGTAAACAGATCAGCCAGCTGATCTTGGCTTCTGACGTGTTTGAGGTCGAGGAACCCTAGATTCGCCGCATCCCGTACAAGATGGAGATCAATCTCCAGGTGTTTCGTTCGCTCATGGAAGACTGGATTCTTCGAGATGTGGAGAGCCGCCTGGTTGTCACAAAAAAGAGGTATGGCTTCTTGATGCTTTACTTGAAAGTTGGCTAATATTTGAACGATCCACTTCAATTCGCAGGTGGTTGACGCTAAACTCCGATATTCACCCTCCGCGGAAGATCGACTGACAGTCGTCTATTTCTTGGTCTTCCATGAAATAGGCGACTTCCCGAGGAAGACGCAAAATCCAGTCAGAGATCTACGACTGAAGATGCAGCTCGCCCAGTCGGAATCTGAGTAAGTGGTGAGTGAAAGATCTGAGTCCGATGCATAGAATAGGCCTTGGTTTTGTATGCCTTTGAGATAGCGGAGTACGTGCTTTACCGCCTCCCAGTGAGTTTGTCGTGGAGACTGCATAAACTGAGTTAGTTGTTGCGTGATGTAGGTGAGATCCGGACGTGTGAAGCTTAAGTAATGTATCCGACCCACAACTCGCTTGTATTGCTCGGGATCTTTAAGTAGTTCTCCTTCGTCAATGGTAAGTTTTCTGCCTGGGGTTATGGGAGTTATGCTCGGCTTGCAATT
>JANZXR010079878.1:0-11057 GCA_027575705.1 Erythroxylum echinodendron
CGATCAGGTACTTTGGACCACGATTATGACAAAAAGGGTTATGCATTGGCCACACTCATGGCTTATGTCGGGAAAACACGAAAACAGCTGAAAATGTCAAGTTTCGCAGGACTTTTCAGACCGTTTCAACCCCGCATCAACCCTAGGGCTTCTAAGATATAAATAGAACATTAAAAGAATAGAAGAGGAGCCTTTTTGCATCAATCAATTCTGAAACCCTACAGAGCATATCGAGAGATTTTGGGAAGGAGACAAAGGAAAAGAGACACGGAGAAGAAGCTTGACGCGAAGTACTTCTTAAAACAGGTGGTTTCCCACCGTCGTTGGCTCCACGAGTCCATTTCGCCATTATTTTCTGTCTTTATTTTAATTTTATTGATGTATAGCATTGGGACAATCATTGAGAATAGTTGTTGTTGAATGTCAATTTTTGTCTAAACTTACCTTCGAGATTTTTATCTTTGAGATTAATGAAGTTTGATTTATTGTGTTTTCATTGAGTTATTTATGATTCAATATCTATGCTTAATAATTCGATAATAAACTGAGAGGGTGAACCGCGTAAATATCATCAAATTGGGCTAACGAGAGTTAGGTAATTTGATAGATAAGAATTGAATCAAACTGGTAAAATCGTATAACGAGAGATCAATCATAGGTTTCTGGCAAGTTATCAAACAGATGCAGAACTAATTTAGGTTTTGGGTAAATTGGACATCGAGAGATTACAATTCCATAATTTAAATTAGAGTTAAAACTTATAACTCGAGAGAGAGTAATCCACCTTAGGACCGTCTAGAACCAATAATTCGATAATTGCATAATTGATTAGATTTTCATTAATTTTTTATTAAAACCCCTTTCTCTCAATTCGTAGTTTCTAGGTTGATTCTAAATTGGGTTGTGCAAAATTGCTACTTTGTTTATATTTGATGAGTTCAATTCTGGATATTAATTGTTTGACTGGTTAATTTCTGCATTAGTTGTTTACTTTGATTTATTGTAAAATTTAGTCAAGCCTTAGATTTTAGGATTAGATTAACCCTCCTCGTAAGATTGATACTTTAGGTACTACACGAACGACCTGTGCACTTTGTGGAAATATCAAAGTTAATAATACTAAAACTTAGCATACGTAACCTAGCAATCATATAATAGAAGGCTCTAAAAAGAAATAATTAGCATTAGAAATGAATGAGAAATGATTCAACTCTTTCCAATCTCGACTTAAAGTTAGATCAAGTTGAGTATTGACTATAACTTAGAGACTTTTGTTCGCTCAAGGTTACATGCTCTAGGTTTCAATATTTTTAACCTTGGTAATTACTGCAAGCAGTCTTTTGTGTAGTACCTAAGGTGTTGATCCCACAAGGAAGATAACTAGTCCTAAAATCTAACAACAGTTAATTTGCAAAACCAAATTAAACAACTATTGCAGTAATTAAAACTAATCAAGAATCAAATATGAGAATTTAAAAGAACAAACAGAAGAAACTCACACAAATAACCCAAATTTCAACCTAGAAGTGACCAATTGAGAGAAAGGGGGAATTTATTCGAAATTAAAGAAAATTTATCCAATTATGAATTTTTCGATTGAATGGGCCTAGACGATCCTATGGTAAATTACTCTCTCTCGAGCTATAATTCTTAACCCTAATTGATATTCCCTAATTCAAATTATGAAAATTACGATCTCTCGATCTATAATTTGTCCAAAATCTAAATTAGTTCTAACGTTGTCTATTAACCTATTAGGAATATGTGCTCGATCTCTCGTTACAAGACTCAATCAGTTTGATTCAATTCTCTACCTAACGATTTACCTAACTCTCGCTAACCTAAATCGATGATTTTTACTAGCTCAACCTCTCAGTTTATTGCCCAGCTATGAAGAATCAAATCAAATCACAATAAATCAAAATAAAACACAATCAAAAAAATCTTATTAATCTCAAGAATAAATTAACCCAAAGGTGAGTTTAGACAAACATCAACACTCTATGAAAAATATTTGTAATCCATCTCGAAAATTCCATACATCGTTGAAATCAAAACAACAATTAGAATATACTTTCGGAATGGATCTCGGACGCGCGACTACAGGAAACCACCTGTTTCGGGAAGTACGTCGGGTCAAGCATGTCTCCGTGCCTCCCTTCTTTGTCTCCTTCCTCAATCGATTGATTTCTAACTAGGTTTTCACTCGAATGTTTGGCAGAGTCTCTCTCTTTTGCAGCTCTTGGCTTTTTTCTTTTCTATCACATCATATTCTATGTATATCTTTGAGGATCTAGGTCAAATTCAGGGTCGAAATGGTTCAAAAATTCATCCGAAACTTGAGTTTTTTTGTCCGCCCAACACAGTGCACGATCGTCGCTGGCACTTTTTCCTTAGCCTGACTTGACACTTTCTGTTACGATCGTGGCCTGGCTGCTTCTGATTCTTCCTCTTCTATCACGATCGTGGCCTGGCTGCTTCTTGTTCTTCCTCTTTTGTGTGCATGATCGGGGCCTGTGCTTTTTGGCCCAAAAACTCTTTAAATATTCATGTTCTTCCCTGTTTACCCTGCAACACTAGCAAACACATCAAGGTACCTCAAATATATACAATTTAAGCTCAAAGATTCAAACTAACCCATAAAAACACTTATACACAAAAACTAACCTAATTAAACTCTAAATGAATACTAAAAACTTGAATTGACATTAAAATGCTTATCAAATCTAATCTAAAACATAATACAAATTGTAACTATCAACATCCCCAAACTTAAACGTTTGCTTGTCCTCAAACAAATAAAACACATAACAAAAAAATATACAACTTAATCGAGACCTAAGTGTTAACTTATTTACCCTTTTTAATTGTGCATACACATTAATAACTTTTCGGTCCCTCAGACTTCGTAACTGTCCCTAAGTACATTTTTCATGAAAATCCAAACTTATTACAAGTCCGGTAGGTTTTTATTTAAAACATTTTTATTTATTTATTTATTTATTTATCTATTTTTTATGGGACTCAGTCTTTTACTCAAAGGCAAACAATTGTGATGAATGTCGATCTGGCCACTCAACTAAGTCAATTATTTACAGCTTGGTCAAATCGTCATTATAGCCTTTTTACGCGAAGGAACACATTTGTGATGCATGTCGATCCGGTTACTCAGCTACATCACGTTTTCAACTGGCTACTAGCTCTACTCATAACCCGAAGGTCAGCAGAATAATGATTATTGAATTAAACCTTTTTTTCTACCTTGTTGCTTTTAGCTATTCGTTTCCATGAAAAAAATACTAGTTGAGCTACTTAACCTAAAAAGCCTCAAATTATGAATGAATGTGACAATCTATAGGGCTCTAAATTTTCACTAAGTCCTAATTAGGCTGTATAATTATCCAAAGGCCCCCTAATTTACTAATTTTGCAAGCTAATGATTTTTCACAATCTAATAGGCTATGTCAAAAATTAAAAACAAGTCACTCGTTCTAGGCCATTGACATATTAACACACTTCACATTATGCAACCTAATACTATCATATAGAATGCTAAAATTCACATACACAAAATCCCTTCCCACACTTGAACGACACATTGTCCTCAATGTGAGAATAGAACACACATGACACATACATAAACAAAATGTGCACACAGAAATTAAAATAACAAAGAATATAATAAATTAAAGAAAAATAAAAATAACAGAAAATGAACACTCAAGACAAAATAAAGCTAGAGAAAAAATTTTGGGGTTATATTTGGATCCTAAGGAGATGGAGGTAGTGATGGTGTGGGAGGCGGTAGTTGAATACCTTGAGCTTTGAAATACCGATGGAGTAGGCATATTTCTTAGCTCTGGCATCTTTGTGTGCGCACCACTTCCTTTAATGTTTTATTGGTTTCGGATATCGCATCCAAAACCGTTGTTCAACGTTGGTCCTCTTCTTCCGAGTCCTCTCTCGTTGATGCTTCCCGTGCCTATCTAGTAGGTCTAGAGCTCGAGCTTGCCTGGCCTGTCCTAGTTCGCACATGTGTCTTTTCATTTATTTCCCACAGACTCATGTTGGTGGAGTGAATAATCTCTGCCCGATATAGATGATGGTGGTCCAGGAACTCAGGCAGGTGCACTGTTAACCCCCTCTGATCCACACCAAAATGCTCTGTGATGGCAGAAACCAAGTACCCCATTCTAAGATGGTTGCTTCGCTTTCATAAAACTGCAGTAAGAGCATTCAGCATATATGTGGATGTGCAAACTGGGATACTGTGGTCCATGCACCACAATATGAATAGTTCCTTGGTTGAACACTTGTTGTCTCTGATTTATCAAAGACCAGTTGGCTTAATGTTGATGTGGGCATTTTTGGCATAAAATGCTTAATGTCAGTAAGCTCGTGCCAATATTAGGAGGGCCAGAAGTCATCATGTTGGTCCATAATGGTGGATTCGGGGAATCCATATATGTCGCACATAATCTCTATTGTTAGCTCATACGCTCGCCCTCTCAACTAGAACCATAATTCTTTGGTGTTTTTGGGAGGTCAGGGATGTGAAAAGTTCTAAGGTCAGCTCCTTATAAACAGATAATTGAAGCCTAATGAATTGACCCTACTAGATCCTCTCTACTAAATTTTCTATTCACTCCCACACCTCTATCCTATCCAATCTATCAAAATCAAAATATTTAGGCACAACTACATTCCTAGAGAGAAGGGAACAGAAACAAGTACCTTCCTCCTTGGAGTAGATGGGAAATGAAGCTCCAAAATCTATTGCTCGATTTTGCCTCCCCCGTTCCTCGACTTGTTGTACTCCGTAAGGCTCTCGTCGAGTAGTTTGTTTGATACGAGGCATGATTAGTTTGAGTTTGGGCAGTTATCGATGGAAAATTTCTAGAGAGATGTTAGAGCGTCTAGAAGATGAAATTCTAGAGAGATAAAGTAAAAATGAAAGTGAACGTGAAAGTTAAGTAAGAATTGAATAAATAAGTGGTAAAAGGATAAAATGGTAAAGTTATAACTTAAATTTTGCATCTTCCCCTTTTTTTTCATTGTCACAGGCCACGATCATAGCGTACTATGCCACGATCATGGCATGTGGCATACCACCGAAGGACTTCCTAAGTCGCAGGCCACGATCGTGACTTGATGGGTCACGGTCGTGGCTAATGCTATAACTTGACTCCAAGACCTTCTTCTTCCAATCCTTTCCTTCTTTCATTCAATAATTCTTCTTCACTTCTCTTAATACGCTTGCATACTCTTCCCCATGACTCCGAAATCTTATTCCTCTTTTTGCTTTTATTCATGCAATCCAAAATAAACCTAACTATGAATTTCAACTAATCTAACAAAATTCAACATGAATTAATTTTTCCATAGGTTGCCTCCTATGCAGCGCTTCTTTAACATCGGTAGCTTGACGCTCCTTTTAAGCTCATAGTGGTTGGAATGATT
This sequence comes from Erythroxylum echinodendron, assembly GCA_027575705.1. Classification (NCBI taxonomy): domain Eukaryota; kingdom Viridiplantae; phylum Streptophyta; class Magnoliopsida; order Malpighiales; family Erythroxylaceae; genus Erythroxylum; species Erythroxylum echinodendron. The sequence continues at coordinate 5,461 of JANZXR010079878.1, forward strand.
GATTTGATGGTAGCGTCGTTATTAATCTCAAAGTCTAAATGTTTTCTACGCTATTGCGACTACCACCTTCCTTGGAATTTTCTTTACCTCGTCTTCTCCTTCATGAGCACTTCTTTATAAAGAATTTGCAGATTCTCAATGTCTTCCCATTCTCCTCGAGGTTTGGGCTTGTTGCGAACCACTGGAGTTGAAGGAGCTCTGTACTCTCTAACAGTCACTTTGAAGGTTAGTTTCTGCTTCCCTACTCGTAGAGTTAGTTTGCCCCCATCGACATCGTTAATTAAGCGTGCAGTGGCCAAGAACGGTTGTCCAAGAATCATGGGAGTATCCTCATCTTCATTGATATCCAAAATATAGATATCTGTGGGAAAGATAAAATTACCGACCTTAACTGCCACATCGTGTATAATCCCTATCGGTCTCAGTGACGTTCTATCGGCTGTCTTAACCAAAAACTTCATAAGCACTAGCTCTCATAACCCCAATTTAAGACTAAGAGGGTAGGGCATCGCATTTATACTTGGGCCTAAGTCTACGAATGCCCTATCTATGATGATCTTGTTGATACTGCAGGGGATGAAAAAGTCCCCTGGATCACCCTTCTTCATTATGTTAGGCACGATTTCCAGCCTTTGCTCCTCCTCTCTCTTTGTGACGGATTCTTGTAATTTTAAATTGGCATGTATCTATTTTGTCACCTCCTCGATTTTGTTTGGTTCGATTTCTTATAACATTTCTGCTTCCTCCTTTCTGGCATATAATTCCTTTTTAGCAAAGAATTGGTGCAGAAATATCCGTCGAGTTCATTACACCGATTTGTTAATAATCTTATTTGGAAGGTCGTCTTTAATTACTTGACTTTCTTCTGTGTCCACCTTTTCCAGCTCTGTGTCTTGATTCTAACTTATAACCATGATACACTCCTTTGGTTTCGATTCGGGTTGCTTGGAAGAGTTCCAACATTCTGAGTCGACATTGCTTCCGCAAGCTGCCCCACTTAGACTTCTAAGTTACGAATAGATGAAGCATGATCTTTTGTGACTTGCTCAAATTTACTCTCGAGACTCCTGTGTGCTTCCTCCATTTCTCCTTTCTTATCAAAATTTTGTCCAAATTTGAATCCACGGGCTGATTTTGTCCTGTTGGAAGCTTGATTGTCTTTGGGGTCTAAACTATCCTCCGTTGTTGTTGTTGTACCAGGAGAAGTTTGGGTGATTCTTCCACCTAGGGTTATAGGTGTTGGAATAGGGATTATTACCCTCTCCACGTCCAAATTGTTCCCCCATGTAATTTACTTGCTCTGGGTTATTGTCTCTCATCAGATAGTAGTCCACCTTATCATAATCCATTTGGCCGCATAGCTCACATTTCAATTGCTCGGCCTTTACTGGAACTGAGGATGATGCCTTTATATTACTGAGATGTCGTGTCAAATTATTGATCTTAGCTTGCATTTCTTTCATTTGGTCGACAGCGATAACTCCCTTCTGTTCCCTAAAATTAGTAGGCTGCCTACTACGTTCACTACCCCATAGACAACTATTACTGGCCATCTCCTCTATTAGCTCTTTTCCTTCATCAACCATCTTTCTCATTAACGATCCTCCCGATGCTGCATCAATGGTACCTTGAGTATATTGGTTCACTCCGTTGTAAAATGTCTGTAGCAGGAACTCTTTGGGTAGATTGTGATGTGGAAATCTCCTCTAAAGATCCTTGTAGCGCTCCCATGCTTCATAGATAGACTCCTCGCCACTTTGTGGAAGTTTGTGATCTCCTTAATAATTTTGGTGGTCTTCGTTAATAGGAAGTATTTATCTAAGAAGACTCGCACTAGCTATTCCCATGTTTTCATGTTGGCGGGGCTTAATGAATGATACCAAGCCTTTGCTCTATCCCTAAGTGTAAAAGGAAACAGCCTAATCCTTATTGCATCTTCCGACATCTGGTGATACCGAAAAGTATCACAAATCTCAAGAAAACTCACTATATGCGCCTTCGGATCTTCATTTACAAGTCTATAGATTTGGACATTCTGCTAAAGCATGTTCAGGAGGGCTGGCTTGATTTCAAAGGAGACGGCTTGAATAGGCAGTCTAGCCACTCCTTGCTTTCTAGGATTGAATCCTGGCCTCATAAAATCCATGAGGGTCCTCTATAAGCTTTGTGATTCCTACATAAAGAGGGTTAACTTATTGATTCATGTTTCTTTGCAATTCTTCGGCCATTTATATTTTTTTGGTTTCTTCTTCTTCTTCTCGTCGAGCTTTCCTAAGGGTTCCTTCTAAACGTGTTATGTCTAAATTGGACGTCTCAGTTGCATAACTCGAACCCCTTCTTGTGTTCATACAAGAGTACGAATCCTAAGTGAAATGAATGAAAGAAAATAACAAACCTAATGCCTTAAATTATAGAAGTAAATTGCCTTCCCCGACAACTGCGTTAAAAATTTGTTCGCTCAAGGTTACACGCTCTAAGTTTCAATTTTTTTAACCTTGGTAATTACTGCAAGCACACGGTTTGTTCTCGTAGTATCTAAGGTGTCGATCCCATGAGGAAGATAACTAGTCCTAAAATCTAATGGCAACTAAGTTACAAAACCTAATTAAACAACTATTACAGTAATTAAAACTAATCAAGAATCAAACATGAGAATTTAAATCACCAAAAGAACAAACAAAAGCAATCACACAAATAACCCAAATTTCAACCTAGAAGTGACCAATTAAGAGAAAAGGGGAATTTATTTGAAATTAAAGAAAATATATCCAATTATGAATTTTCTAATTTAATGGGTCTAGATGGTCCTAGAGTTAATTACTCTCTCTCGAGTTATAATTCTTAACCCTAATTTAAATTATTGAAATTGCGATCTCTCGATCCACAATTTGTCCAAAAACCTAAATTAGTTCTAACACTGTCTATTAACCTGCTGGGAATTTGTGCTTGATCTCTCGTTACAAGATTCGACCAGTTTGATTCAATTCTCTACCTAACGATTTACCTAACTCTTGTTAACCTAAATTGATGATTTTTACCGGCTCACCCTCTCAGTTTATTACCCAGTTATGAATAATCAAATTAAATCACAATAAATCGAAATAAATCACAATCAAAACAATCTTATTAATCTTAAGAATAAATCAACCTGAAGGTGAGTTTAGAAAAACATCAACACTCTACGAAAAATATTGCTAATCCATCTCCAAAATTCCATACATCAATGAAATTGAAATAACAATTAGAATATACTTTTGGAATGGATCTTGGAGGCACGACTACGGGAAACTACCTGTTCCGAGAAGTACGTCGCGTCAAGCGTGTCTTCGTGCCTCTCTTCCTTCGTCTCTTTCCTCGATCGATTGATCTCTAACTAAGTTTTCACTCAGATTTTTGGCAGAGTCTCTCTCTTTTGTAGCTCTTGACTCTTCTCTCTTTTTTCACATCATATTCTATTTATATCTTCGAGGCTTTAGGTCAAAGTCGGGGTAAAAATGGTCCAAAAATTTATCCAAAACTTGAGTTTTTTTATCAGCTCGACGCAGTGCATGATCATGGCACTTGGCACTTTTTCCTTTCTGTCATGATCATGGCCTAAAATGCAAGATCGTGGCCTGACTTAATGCTATCTGTCACGATTGTGGCTTTTGGTACACGATAATGGCCTGGCTGCTTCTGGTTCTTCCTCTTCTGTCACGATCGTGGCTTGTGTACACAATCGTGGCCTATGCTTTTTCGCCCAAAAACTCTTTGATTATTCCCATTCTTCCCTATTTACCCTGCAACACTAGCAAACACATCAAGGTACCTCAAAAATATACAATTAAAGTTCAAAGATTTAAACTAACTCATAAAAACATTTAAACACAGAAACTAACCTAATTAAACTCTAAATGTATGCTAAACACTTGAATTGCATTAAAATACTTATGAAATCTAATCCTAAATCACAATACAAATTGTAACTATCAACTTTCACTACCAATTTTGGTGTAAGAAATATGAAAATGTGTAACAATGAAAAAGGGCATAAGGAAGATTGCCTGCTAAAGTTTATATATGTATTGATCCTGAATCATTAGACAAATGGCATAATTAAAACAAGGTTTGATTACTTTTGTGATAGGTCCAAACTATGTATATATATGCTTATAAACAATAATGCAGGAAGATTTAATTATTCATTTTTTTATGTTGCATTGCTCTTGATTTCTCATAGAGTTTTGCTTCATTCATGGTGGTTTAATGTATTTACTGGTTTTTTTTAGCCCTCAGTGGCTATTGAAGTAAGTTGTTGAATGATTATGGTGTAGTTTTTGTATAACATTTGGATGAAAAGTTATTCTTGCTCTTTTCATCTGTATGCTTTTGCTGAAACAGGTCATAGTTTCTTTGTGTTTGTGTGTGTGTGATCTTGATGACATCTCTTTTAAGCTGAATCATACTTCTAAATTTCTACTAGTCACTATTTATGTAAGGATGGTGTGAGTGATCAAGCACTGCAGAAGTCCCTGGATTAAACCTTTAGAGTTGGAGCTAATTGCACACCAATCTATCTGAGAAAGTTGGAAGATAGAGGCATGGTTTTGAGTATGGAGCTTTAAAAGTTAGAACCATTTGGCGAAACCAGTATTTTTTATATTGTTTCAGTCTGTAGAATAATGTTAGTGTCTATAACCTATTTATTTGCTTATTTAATCCTACTCTATAATTTACTCTTCAAAAATGATATTGACTTTATTGTTCTTATACATGATTTGTCGTTTTTCGATTAGCTACTCTTCAACATTGTTATCCTTGCCAACTGCGTCTTCTTCACTATTCTTTTTCCTTTGAATGCTAATCATATCATTGTTTATAAGATCATATATTAAAGTTTATAATGTCCATTTAGATATATTTATTATATACGGAATTCAATATATTTCTCCTTTTGCAAATATATTTCATATTCAAGAATGCTAGCTCTTTCGGTCTCCTATTTTTCATTCTTACTCTAATATAACTGTTGGATCCCGATTTTAGGATTTTTCTATTTTTTTTCTTTTATTTATTTTATTAGATTATTAAGAATGGAAATAAATTAGAATTTATGAATAAGAAATTTTTGGAGTTTAATATGGTATAATATGGATTTTGGTAAGGTGGTATAAAGTAAAAGAAGGAGTTAGTAGGAATTTTATGAATAAGGAAGGGAAAAGAGTGGAAACTCAAAAAGTTGTCTGAAGATAATAAGACAAAAGAAGAGAAAAGTCGTGAGGGTTAAGGAAGAAAATAAGGAGAAAGTCCTAGAACAACCTAGAAGGGGAGAAGGAGATACTAAAGTAAGGAAAAAGACAAGAGAGAGAAGAGGAAGGAAAAGCGTAGGTGAGTTCTTTGTCTAGATTTTCTTGTTTTGATAGCTTACGGAAGTAGAAAAGGTCAGTTTCATGTGAAGAAAAGGAAGAAGGAAGTGGAGAAACTAGGTTTTGTATGATGAAGGTAAGGAAGAAGAAAGAAAGAAAGAAGAATAAAAGAATGTTGTTTTCTTTATATCTGCATAGATCTTGGTTTTCTAGTTAGAAAGAATCAAGAATAAATCAAGTTAGAGTTTATTT
>JANZXR010079898.1:0-11055 GCA_027575705.1 Erythroxylum echinodendron
TGATGGTCACTCACTGAGTTCGCAAAACTCACCCAAAATTTACAATTATTTTTCAGGACTCAGAAGAATACCCCGTTGGGCGACGGGAGTATATCTGTTGCATATGAGAGAGAAAAGAAGAGGTCGGGATCAGTTCGCGTCTGCTTTGTGTCTGTTCACTTTATTGTATCTTCCACAAAATGTTGTATTCTTTGAAATCAAATACTACTGTGTGTAATAATTTTGAGAACTGAAAATGTTGTTGTTGTATTTTGTAATTTGAAATGGGCCAAGTGGCGAATGAAAGTTTCTGTTGATTTTTATTGTACTGTATCAAATTGTTAAAAATACAATGGGCCAATTTAAGTTATCAACTTTCTGTACCTTTTTTTTTATCGATTAAAATGTGATATGTTTTGTTTTCAGTTGAAATAAACAAAATGTTTTGAAGAGGAAAAGAGTGGGCCCAAACAAATGCTTGTTGAAAAGTGTATACAAAAAAAAATTTATACCGAGTTTTTAAGTGTTAAGTGATGTGACACGTCACCCTCGAGAGGCACGGATTCGAATATCACCATCAGTATCGGGTTCGGGTCCGACGGAGTAGGGTGTTACATAGTCGATCAATGGGAGGAGAGAAAATCAAGTTTTAGAGAGAGAAGGAGTGAAATTTTGAAAAGTGAATGAGAGAAGAAAAGGGGGAAATTTTTAAGCTCCCTTTTAGATTGGATTCCTATGCTCGTGGAAATCCCCGCAATTCCCTCAAGCATGGGATTCCTCCCTAGAAACTTTTTAGAGAGGATTCCTACTTTCGTGGGAATCTTTAGAATTCCCATAAGCATGGGATTCCTCTCTAGAAACTTTCTACAGAGGTTTTCCATGTCCTTGGGAATCACCAGAATTCTTACATACGCGGGTTTTCTCTCCAGAAACTTTCTAGAGAGATTTCCCACATTCGTGGGAATCACCACAATTCCCACGAACGTGGGAATTGGTGATCCTCGTAAATTTCAAACCTTTTCCCAAGCTTATATGAATTCTCCATAATCCCAAAACCTACAAATGCATCAATATTTCTATTGGTTGCCTCCCATGCAATGCTTCTATTACCATCGGTAGCTTGATTCTCCTTTTTACTCTTGGCAGTTCAAATGATCGGAATGATAGCGGTGCATAAACTGATCTCAGACTTTGTACAGGGGCTACCTTATTTTATACTCCACCTTCATTATTTTTTTTCCTTTGTTTGCCTTCTCTTACGCATTCGTTTCTTCCTAAACGTATTTCCGGGGTCCTTAATATTTTTCCATTCCCTTTAGAGTTCAGGTTCCTTGATATCTATCGGGGATGGTGTAAGATAATAATTTTTCTTTGATACCTTGAATGTTATCTGCTCCTTCCCTACTCTCAATATTAACTTACCCCAATGGTCACACCAAAATTATAAGAGTTTCCTCATCTTCACTAATATCTAATATGTAAAAATACGCAAGGAAGGTAAATTTATCAATTTGTAGCTGCATATTCTTGATCAGCCCCTTTGGTAAATATGCCATCCTGTCAACCATTTTCACTAATGTCATGGTCTGTTTTGGCTCTTCTAGACCTAACTTTTGAATAAATGAATATGGCATCATGTTGATACTTGCTTCTAAATCCACAAATGCTTGATCTATCTTAACTCCATTTATATTAAACGGAATGAAAAAGTCCCCTAGATCTTCTTTATTTTGTAATACATGCGGACTTTCTCCTGATATATGATTGATAACTTCTTCTTTCAACAACCCCTTTAACATGAGCTTTGTCTGGAGTTGATTTGTTATATCTATCATCTCGCTTAACTCCCCTTCCTTAGACTTTCAAGCTACTTCACTTAAATATGGCTTCCACTTAGCAAAAATTTGATGTAAAAGTCTAGGATGAAGTTCCTTAATCGACTCGTTTACTAGCTCATTTGGAAGGACTTCCAACATTATTTGTTCTTCTTTCTTGTTTCCATCTTTCTCCTTATGTTTGCTTTCTTCTTTCTCAATCTGAGTGATGGACATGATTCTTTCCTTTGAATTCACCTCAGTACTGCTTGGTAGACTACCTTCATTTCAAGAAGATAAAGCGTTAGCTAGTTAGCCTACCTAAACTTTTAGATTGTGGATGGATGATGCATGATTCTTCAAAATTTGATTGAATTTTGCTTCCATCCTTTTCTAATTTTTTTCATGGCTTGCATGCATCCTTTTATGATTCTCTTTTTATCCTGCCAATTTGGACCCCAAAACCTCCATCATCTTATCTATTTTGTTTTCCAATGCTTCGATTCAATCTTGCTGGAATCCTGATGGTCTTTGTGGTCTTTGTTGGCCACTTGCATTATTGTTACTCCAACAAAATTTTGAGAGTTTTTCTGAACCTGGATTATGTGTGTTCGAATAAGGGTTATTATCTCACTGTGGTTGGCCTAAATAACTTACCTGTTCGATCCCGCTAGCTCCTAATAGGAAACATTCCACTGAGCTATGGTTGTTCTCCCGCAATGCTCACATTGTGCTTGCATTGCCTTAACTGATGAGGTGGATGCTCCTTACATGTTGTTTAGCTACTTCGTTAAAGCCATGATTTGAGCTAGTAAGGCAGTAACTGAGTCAATAGGTATCATACCTTTTTGTTCCTTTTGTCCTTGTCTACTTCTCTCACTCGACCATATGCAGTTGTTGCTTGCCAACTCTTTCAACAAATCATGAGCTACTTCTACTATTTTTCTCATCAATGAACCTTCAGCTACTGAATCAACTGTACCCCTTGTGCTAGGATTAACTCCATTATAGTATGTTTGAATTAGAAATTCTCTCGAGAGGTTGTTATGTGGACAATTCCTCTAAAGTTTCTTAAATCTATCCCAAGCTTTATAAAGAGATTCTCCTTCACTTTTTGGAAATTTGTTATCTCTTTGATAATCCTTGTCATCTTTATCGATAAAAAATACTTAGCAAGGAATGCTTGGGTAAGCTAATACAAGTTGTGATCTAGCTTGGATTCAAAGAATTGTACCATGCTTTAGCCCGATCCTTCAACGTGAATGAAAATAGTCACAGCTTCACATTGTCAGACATTCTGTTGAATCTGAATATGTCACAGATCTTTAAGAAATTTGCAATGTGAGCATTCGGATCCTCATTGGATAGCTTATAAAATTGCATACTGTTTTGAAGAATGTTGAGTAGTGCTGGCTTAATCTCAAAAATATTTGCTTGAACTACCGGCCTTGCCACTCCTTGAGGACTATACCCTAGCCTCATAAAATTTATGACTATCATTTTCATTCCTCCTTGTTCTCCTTCTTCAGTCATATCTTGATTTGAGAAATTTAGATGCTTTGCCCTTCTTATTTCTCTTTTGTGTTTCTTAATGTCCGAAAATTCGTCTTCTATAGCTTATTTCATTCTTCTTGTACTCCATGTGTTCATGCACCTGCAAATACACAAGGAAAAGTCTCTTAAATAAAAGTAATATAAATAAAACATGATGCTCAACAATCAATCCCTGACAACGGTGCCAAAAATTTGTTGATGGTAAAACCTATATACTTCTTTTATGCTCAAAAATCGCGAGTGAAAGGATCCTCACATGTAGTAAAAAGAGCGGATATCGATCCCACAGGGATTGATGCCTAGACACTGCTTAATTTAGATACAACTTTGTTTAAGAAACTAAATTGTGAAATGTAAATAATATGGAAAGTTGAATTAAAATTAAAAGACTAATGTAAATAATTAACAATACTACAATTGTAAAAAATCTAAATTAAAGAATCTAAATGCTAGATATTACTTTTTTCCTTATTTTATCTCCCTCTTATTTTATTGATTGAATTGTGTCTTAGATTTTCGAATGTACTAGTTACCCTCCCTCAAGGTGTAAATATTTTGCCCTAATCTAATTAACGGGAATCGGTTGAACAATCTCTCAACCTACCCAATGAATCTACCAATTCAACTAGTTATTAAACTATCCTATAGGTGATCAATTGACTAATTGAGATCTATCTTCTAACTATTCAATTGACATAATGATTGCTAGTCTATAGGGTCACCAACTCTCGTTCTACAATCCTGCATGAATCTCATCTCACTCACTCTCTCGATTTGTTGCAAGACAGCAATTTAAAAGAAGAATCATCAAAGACACTTTATTCAATTTAATAAAATAGGAGTTTTGACAAAATGATTTAAAAGCAATCCCTAAAATAAAATCAACCTAACGTGGTCTTTATAACATCATCAACAATAAAATAAACCATTTTTACAAAGAATAAAGAAGATTAAAATGAAAGAAAATTGAATAGAAAGACTCCTTCTCTTCTTTGCCAAAGCCTCGAATTTTAGTGTTGATGTGCTATTTTTCCCAATCTTGATGATGTTCCTTGTCTTCAATCCTTCCTCAATGCTCCAAACATGTGTTCTTCACTTAAGGATGGTGTTTCTACAAATGCGTGTCATCTTACTTCAAGATGGAGGCTAAATCATATTTTTATAGCCCAAAAATCTTAGGTTTAATGAAGCCTCACAAATTGCCTCGGATTATAATTCCCACATCTGTGGGACTCTACATGATTCCTACGAGTATAGGAATTACACACAGATGCAATCCTCATTTCTGTTATGATTTCCCACGTCTGTGGGAATTTGCATGATTCCTACGAACTTAGAAATTTGTCCTAGAGGAACTCTTCTTTTTATCTCTTCTTTGATCTTTTGTTCAGCCTAAGTTGCTCCCTCTTCCTTCCTACATAAAAATAATCAATTCTTACCATCAATTAGCATCAAACACATAAAAACAACAATGGAAATCAAACTTAATGAAAACATACACAATGAATCCTAAACTAGAACAATAAACAACAATTATGCTATAAAACACATGCCAATTACGTATAAAAACATATCCTAATGCACACCTATCATTGTATTTAAATCCTTAAAGTCAACGTAAATTCTTATTTATAGGCACAACATTAGCTAGCCACTCAGTATATCTTATAGTTTAATGAAAGCAACTTTACATAATTTTTCATCATCTTTTTTAATTTTTAGTTTAACTTCTTTGGACTACCACCTAGGGAATTTTATGTTCCACTAACCTTCTACTAAACTCTAGTATTTTGATATTGTACTAAATGAAATATTTTTTGAATTCCTTCAAAATCTCTACTAACTCTAGTTTTACTCTTAGATCTAAATCTTTGTTAATAATGACTCCATGGACTTCTCCTTAATTATCCAAATTCACTTCTTCTAACAGTTCTTGATTTTGGCACTCAAAATCATCAAACTTTCTTGGAGAAATTTTGAAATCTTGGAAGTAATCTTCCTTTATTTGTAGCTTTTCTTTTTATTCTTCTTCTTCTTTGTCGTCTTCTTAAACTAGTTTTGCATTTTCACATCTGCCTACTTCTTCAAAATTCTCTAGAATTTATTTCATTTGAAATTTCATTTTAATGACTATAGCAATTGCCATCTCTCTTTATGAGAATTTACTTATTGATTTCCTTTATAATAGGAACTCTCATCAGCTTGGGAGCAGGTACAATGGTAGTTGTTTTCATAAACCTCTCTAACTATATTCCTTTATTTTCTTCATATTTATTCTTAGGTTGTGAATTTGTACTGGCTTTACTTAATTAATATGGAATTATGCTTCCATTATATCATATTTAGTATATAATGGTTATAAATTGGCCCAAATAATTTCTACTTCATTGCCTTTCTATAGAAGCAGAAGTTAATAAAGAGACGATGGAATATAGAAGTTGGAGTGGATCCAATCTTATCTTTATTATATTTGGTAATTGGCATGTGTGTAAATGACAAAGAAAGCATTAAAGAAGACTTTCTTCCCATTATGATATTTATAGGGAGAATTCCTTATGCTTTAGTAATTTCTCCAGTGAATGCAACAATACATGTATTAAATATATGCCATCTTTTCCCAAAACTGTCGTCATTTTAGTTTGCATGATGTTTACTACTGACCCATTGTCAACCAAACTTTTAAAGTTGGCCTATCACTAACATGGGCCTTAATATACGAAGGTCTTATATGTTGTATAATGGCATCAGCTGACTTTTCTAGCATTATCTTCTCTGGAATTCCAGGTCCTACTGCCAATAGTGATACTTTACATTCTCTTTTTCCATAAGGTAATTCTTTCTTCTTCATAAAAGATCTACTAAATAAAGTAAGGAGTTTTACATAATAAACAACACTTAGTACCTTAATAGGAATTTCTCCAATCATAATGAATTCATTTGAGTCTTCCTCCTGACTCTCTGAGCTAGTTGAATTCTTATGAAATCTAGGATTTTCTTTTACCATGATTCACTTTTGATTGACGAATTTTACATGTCCTTTCTTTTTTTAGGGTCTATAATACTTTCTTACAAGATGACAAGTCTTATAGGTGATTTTTTTCTTTTTTAACGATGAAAGCTTGTTTCTTTCAATCCTAGTGGTAGACCTCTATAGTTGAAGCCTTGTTTTTTGAGTTTAAGTCACCAGATTCTTATGATGCCTAACTCACTGCCAATACTGAGCTACTAGAACCTATAATGGTACTATAAACTGAGGTTATTGCGTTAAAAACTTAGGATTTATGGGTCATATCTTTTCCTAAAGACTTAGGTGAATTTTGTTCAATGATTTTGACCTTAAGTTTCTACTTTATATTGGATTATAGGAATATGTTGACTATTAGTCCTAGCGCTAGTATTTAAATTATAGTTAGGAACAAAAACACATGTACTAGAATTCAACATTGATGTTATATGCTCCTCTCCAATCTTTAACTTCTTTTTAACATTAAACAATATGCATAAATTGAATTCAGTGGCATTCAAGATTACAATTAGTAGGAATGGGACTTTATCTATGAGGATAGTCTAGTTAGCTTAAGCAAATAGGAGAATTCCTTTGTTGATTTGGTTTTAGACCGCACTCCTAAACCCGTAATATTAATTCATCAGTTGACTCCATATATTTTGATATTTCTAGTATTCTCTTCCTCTAATCTCTTCTTTTATGGGAATTTTATATTCTGGTGGTAAAGTAATGGATTTGTCTTGCCAAAAAAATAAAAGATCTCCTCTGTCTTGGAAGTGTTAAAGGTGTATTGAATTTGATTAGATGGAGATTAGATTTTATTTTTGACTTCAAGAGATTTTTACTTTAGAGAGGGGTAAATATAGATTCTAAGGATATTGACTTTGGCCACTACTGAATCGTAAGAATTTGTCTCTACAACATAAGTTCCTATTGATTTCTTCTTTTAGTGTCATTTTTCTCCAAAAACTTCTTCATATTCAAACTCTTTTTTACCATGCCATAGAAATTAAAAAATTACATGAATTTAAATTTCTTCTTCAATTCAATATCAAGACCTCTTTGAGCTAATTTCACATATTCAGTTTCTAGTAGCGTAATCTAACATTGACTCCTTATTTTCTAGTAGCATAATCTAACATTGACTCCTTATTTTTTTGAAACAAGTGATGAAAATGATAGCATTCTTACCACTCTTTTGAGTAACTCTTAATAACTCAGCAATACTAACTCTAAGCTTAGTCTTTAAAAACTAAGTATGAAACATTCTTTCCATTTCAGCCTAAGAAATGAATGAATTCTTGGGTAATAAAGCATTATAGGATAAGGCTATACCTTTTAATGAATTTGAAAATAGCTTGAGAGTAAAATTATTGAAGTTTTCATAATTCTCTAACTCTCCATATTTTGTTATAAATCTAATAATGTGCTTAATGGTTGATAGACTATCTTTACTAGAAATAAGTTGAATTAAGGAGTGGTATAATCATGATGATAAGGATTCTCATGGTCAATATATTCTAGATAAGGTTTGTGAATTTCTAGGTAGCCAAGTTGTCTTAAACATGGCTTGTAAAATTTTTGAGCAATTTTTTACACAACTTCCATATTGACTTGTAATCTTATTCGCAAGGCATAATAATGGGATTGTGGTTTACAACTGCCTTTAAACCATATTGTATTCTATTAGCTTCAACCTCCAAACCAAGTCTCTACCTACCTAGAATTTGGGTCTTTACTAACTTTCATTTATTTCCAAGATTAATATGTAGAGGCACTATAAGAATTTCCTCTCTCTAATAAAGAGGGATTTATCTTTTGTCTATAGGAAAAGTAGTAGGAAAGTGATTGTACTCACTAACTTCCATCGCATTCGGAACAAGATGTCCCCTTAATACTTTAGAGATCTAATTTGCTAAAGAAAGAGAATTATACCCAATAACCTATACTACAATAATGCATAATATGTCAAACTTTTCCATTAATATTTTGATTACTTTGACTGTGGAGGTCATTTTGGATTTCAATTCTAAAATTTAGCTTGGGCTACCTTCTCAAGATTATTTACCATTTGGGATATAAAACCTTCACTGCCTACAATTGTAGGTACTTCGTCTAAGGATAAAGGCAAAACAATTTTTTCTCAATTTTTTATACACAACATCATCATCTACAAGGCATGCCAAATTATTAATGTTGTATTAGGGAGGAATTCTCCCAGACTACAAGAAAAACATTAATTAGAGATGGAAATTTACTGATGAAAAATAAACTGTTGCTATTTAGCGACAGAAAACCAATTTCTGTCTGTAAAACGATCATAAAAATTTGCATTTTATGACGGATAAAATTTTCATCGGTAAAGGTGGAGGATAAACATCCCGACAAAATTTCCAACCAAATATAGCTACAGAAACGTAATTTCTATCAGTAAATTAGGGGGAAATCTTCCCGTAATAACCTAGCATTGGAATTTACCGGTAGTATAGGCTATCCGTTATGAAAAATGCATGGAAATAATATCAACGTCAGTTTTTATTGACGAAAATATTTTCCTATGGTAAATGAAGGGTAGTCTTTTTAAAAATTGAAATGACGTCGTTTGGTTTAATACCAAACGATGTCGTTTTGATTTGGGGTTAAACTCACCCAGAACCTTCTTCCCCTCATTTTCTCTATTTCTTCTCCTCAATTCGTCGTCATCGTTGACACACGTCTCAGCTTCTCCCCTCCTCACCATTACTCGTCAGTTTCTCGTCATCGTCGCCCATCATCTTCACTTAACGTCATCTTCTTCCTTTACATGCCTCTCACAATGACTGTGCGTTTTTTTTTTTGCTTATGCTTTTCCTCTTCTATACTCTTTCGATTTATTTTTCCTTCATCTACTAGGTTGAACTACTGCTTCTTCGCCTCCCACTTGTTGTGCATTTCTTCTTCTGTGCATTTATGTCCTAGTTGTTCTCTCTCTTTTGCATTGTCGTCTCTATGTGCTATTTGGACTATCGTAAAATAGCACAACATGTGATTTTTAAATGCAAACGTTGATGGATGGACCATCTTATGTTTATTTAGTGATCACTTACGTATCTATCATCATGTGACTAATCATACATGTTGTGTTCTAATCGATGCACACAATTTGTCCTTTTTTGTTTGGACAATTTGTCTTACTTGTGAAGATTAACTTGTTGCATTTATAGATATACTCTTCTCAAAAGAAAATTGTATGTTTTGATTTGATCGACATTCTAAACATAGGATTTTGTCCTTTACACTGAAAACTTAGTGTGGCACAATAATAGTGTAGTTATGATGTGCACATGTATGTTTTCTACTACATTTAGGTTGAATTAAAAAGTATTTATTTAAATACACAAATGACTTATTATTAAACTCAGCTACTCTGTATGCTTAGATCATGTCTTTTCTTTTAATCAAACACACCAAAAGAATGTTTCATCATTAGCTCTAAAAAGAAACTAATCCCAAACCATTTTCCAAATTTAAAGTTAACAAGTAGCAGTGGAGTTGACACTTTTTCCTTTGACATCCTTAGCAATCAAGTTCGATTTCCTTATAATTAAAAACACATAATCTTAACGTTAGTGAGAGAGGAAGTTAGATGGACTAATGATTGGTCAAAAACTCTTCAAGATTCTAACTTTCTATAATTTGTTGGTGGTCATTCGATGGGAATTCAAAGGTTTCATGTTCCCAATCACAAGTCTCATTAATTACTAATCACCAACCTCATTCTCAGTATTACCCCTTTTATTAGTTAGCTCTTACATATTAGCATCTTTCCATTTACTTATTTATCAAGAAAATTTTAAGTAATTCAAGTAAAGGAGAAACTTGCAATGATTTAAGATAGCAAGAAAAAAAAAGAAAAGAAAATAGGTACTGCTACATTCACTCCTTTTATTGGCTAAATATATTTATCTCTTTACATGTTACACTTAGCTTCAATAAAAGATTTAATATTTTGCAGTTATCAAGAAGATATTAATTTTATTCCAAACCTTGAGCAACTTACTGCAAGGGAATAATTCCTGGACTACTTTGTAGACTTGGTGTTTTATGATGCTCCAGATCTTTTAGAAAAAGAGGCCATTAAGCCCATTAGGCCCAATATCTTTGAAGGGGTTTAGGCTAAAAAAACTTTCTTAACATCGTTTAAAGTGAATGGAGATGTTAGATAAGAGCACTGAGATTCATTGAAGGACTTAGGGATAAACATGGTGATATCTTGGATGTTTGTTTATAATTGGAGGATAAGCCAAAGAAACTATTATAAAACTCAAAACCATTAAGAAGCTACTGCTTTAATCCTCTTCTTGGACCCCGAAATTTTTCTTAGAAAATTTTGAGTAGTACATGAGAATTGTAGATAGATTCATGTTTTTCTTTGGTATTTTTGGTAGTGATATGGAGTTGAAAATGAAGTAGAGGGAGTAGAAAGAGTGATCTTGGTATGAGTTGTGATAAGGAAAGATTTAAAAACAAAATTGGTAGTGATCTGGAAAATGTTCACTGAGTGTGTTTCGGTCTATTAGCCATAAGTTTTTTTTTCTAGTTATCCAAATGAGATGATTATTTGCTTGGATTATACTAGAAATACATGGATACATTTCTTATGAAGAAATCAAATTTCAATTCTGTCTCTAAGAGTCTCAAAATTTCATGAAGTTGAGAACT